>JAQGBB010001943.1:0-12061 GCA_034691745.1 Prismatolaimus dolichurus | reverse complement strand
TAAGCTTGTGGCTAAGAAGTAACCAGCTGCATTTGGTATCGTTGTACTGAAAAGTCGTTTACAACCAGCGACAAACCAGCAAACAAACTGACAAACGAAAAGTTTAACTTGAAACCATGAAGTTTTCGTTGAAACTAAGACGATTTAGGCCACCCATCATTGCACTCACGGCTGAAGCCAGACCAGTGTTTGATTCCTTCAAAACCAGTGATCCATATTCACTCGTCTATGAGAAGTTGCTTGGCGTATCGAGGGGGTCCCAAATTTCTTGACGGACGACTTTTGGTCGATGTTTCGGCGCCCGCCGCGCGCAGGAGCAGAGATGGCGCCGAGTCGCGGAGAGAGGCAGTGTAGCAGGGACCCTCCCCAACAACTTCCACGGTGTGGCCGGTCCGGAATCTGCGTGCACGCGGCATGGCGGGACTTTTTCACTCTCGTTTCGCAAAATGTGGGCAAATTTTTCAAACAACTATTAAAAATCACTGCACGCGCAGCATTGGCTAAAAGGGTTTACTGCGGTAATTTTCGATGTTGAATCACGTGAGCTGCTCAGATTCGGTGCGCCCGCGCGTTTAGTGCCCAAAGCGGGGAATCCATTTTTATTTACGCGCAAATTCGGCCGTCCGTGGCCCTACGTTCGAAATCCCAGACCGAAAGATAGCCAAAGCATCACGGTATGGTGGCCGGTTGTTTTCGACATTGTTCGTCACATTCGATTTAGTTCGCTTTCAGCTGTGCACACCAGCTTGTCGACCTGCTAATGCTAAATAGGTCATTTGCGCACTTGCTCAGTCGAAAATAGACCGTTGACGAACTGCTCGCTGGACTGCCACCTCAAGTTGAGCTGCGCGAGATCCTCAATGAGATGTGTACACATTGTAGTCGCTAGCAATACGCAGATACAAGCTACTACTGGCGTGTGTGCTGATCTCCTTGCCATGGCTCAAGTCATCATGGACCCAAATTTGAGGTGATCGCGCAACCGAACTACGAATTCGTTATCCCGAAATTCTGGGTACACCAAGCGTGAGCTCTTGCGCTTGCTGTGCATGAGTACACCTCGCTTGCATGCCATTTTGCTAACGCACTACACAACGACACCGAAAGACTCGCCATTCGACAAGGAAACACGCCGACATAGTCGTGTGCTTGAGTGCTAACATTGAGTGCTCGCCCCAGAGCGCAACACGCCAACGTTAATTTAGTCCTACATGGATACTCTCTGCTCGATACGCCTCACATGCACGTCAACGCTTTGGTTTGTGCTCACTAAACCCAAAACTGTTTCCGCATCTTTAACACTGCCTACACTACTCGTCCGTCTCGACCGATAAAAACACGCAAACCTTAAACCCCAACAAGAAGGACAGGGTTGGTCCTCAACTTTGCTCGAAAAAAGAACAGACAAACACGATCGCAAGTGCTTGCAGATAACAAAACGCAACAGTCATAGCAGTCCATAGTACGTATCAATCAAAGCGATTTCCGAAAACGTTTCCCACTCTTCATCGGCCTCTTCTTCTGTCTCCTGTCGTCGTTCGGTCTCGGCTGTTGCGTCGTTGCGTCAACGGTTGCTCGTTTGCGTTTCTCGCCGCTAGAGACAAGCACAAGTGTTTCCACCAAAACAAAACCAAGTGACGCAAAACACGGAAGTAGAACACAAGTACAGTACATAAAGCAGAGTACAATGCATTTTAATCAAGCTAAAAGTGCACCTAGTTTCTTTCCTTGTTATTCTTATACCTACTAATGCCCACCTTTTAATGCTAACCGTGCCAGCACCAACCCCCGTCGAAGCCTGCAGTGCTTCACCCCAGTCTGTTTCAGTTCCTCGAATTGTATAACGCTGAAGCTCAGCATTCGAGAGTAGCGACGTCGCTTGCTCCTCTTGCGCAACCAGCTTCGATCGTTTGCGCCAATCGCGCTCAACTTCACGAGCGCTTTCATCCTGGAAAACGCGCGAGTTCGTTTGCACAGTAGTTGGTCCTCTATTCATGCATAAACAGAGCAGGTATACGAAAAATAGCATAAGTACACTGTAAGAACTAAACACTAACCAAGTCATCCTGCAGTGTGCGACTGACGGGTTGCATAATTACTCGACGTTCTTCACCCATCTCAACTTCGACAGCCTTCTCACAGACACCGTTTAGATGCTGTAAACGTAAAGAGAGATGTTACATATGTTGTGTAACATATGAATACGTACAGTACGTAATATACCGTATACATATTACGTACAGTACGTGCAAATATAAATTGAAAACACACTTGAACGATTTTTCTCAAAGCCCGATTGAACAAAGCGAGCAACTGCGACGAGGGAAGATCGAGTTCTTTTACAAGATCGTCCACTGTCTTGAACTGCAAACCAAGACCGAGCAAGATCGCCTACGAAACGAAGTAACTGATACATATAAGCACGCTTACACTCTGAGGCCGTACATTTATGGCGTCACGGAAAAAGTTGACTTTTCGGACCCCCTCACCTCATCACGGTTTTTGCTATACTTATAACACGTAAAATCACTTTCGGCCAGACCCCCCGTGACGCCATAAATGTACGGCCCCTCTGGCCTCGTTTGGGCAACAAAGTAGAGAATAACTGCCATACCGACTGAGCTGCACTAAGCTGCACATTCGCGAGCCGTTTGGCGAAGTAGAGATGCGCGACGATTGGGAGCAAGTCCGTAATCAAGTGATGATCGACAAGATTGTTGGAATAGAGTTCGAGCCGTTTCAGATCGTAGTCACTCAGATGTGCAGTCAACTCTGTCCGACCAATGTCTGCACGCATTGCATTTTACATCTAAGACATGTACTAGCTTATGTGGTTTGCTTCTTACTGTCTGTGTCTTCTTCAAAATCTTTCTGCTGAAGAACACTCAATGCAAGACCGGTGGAAAACTTTCGAAATTGGTAGCCAAGAAGATTGAGAAAACGGCGCTTAAAATCTGCAAAAATCGATCGTTGGCAAGGATACGTCCGTGCATGCACGATGACACTATGTGGTTGACCGCTTTTTTCGCTTTTCTCAACTTGTATTTCGCCTATTCCGCTTTCGCAACCGGTTGACTAATTACACTGCTAATTAGTGTCAACAATCAACCAATGTTTTGACTAACTAGTTTTTCAACTTCAATCATTTCCGATAATTATTGAACAAAAAGCGCACACATTCTCATTTGGTACTTTCTACTTCATTTCATTTTAACACTACGTTTCCGCGATGAATATGCAGCGGTAAGAACAGCCGCATGAGCTAGCAGCCAAGATTGAAAAGCCAGGCTTCTTCTACAATGGGCATCAATCACTACAGACGAGATCAGCCGACGAAAGACCAGCATTCGATCTGTGTCTCCGGCTTGACTCTGATCGACACGACGCCTAGTACACAATCTGTGTCTGTCACAGTGTCTACATACTGTACGTACCTAACTTGACTGACTATATGCGATATGCGAAACAAAAATTAAGAAAAGCGCAAAAATCGGTAATTCGTAGTACGTGTAAACAAGTTAGTCTCATGCTTTTATCGCCTTTTGCTCCCAATTATCCCTCCCTCAATCAAGACCATCCTAGTACTACACAAGTACCTTTCCAATACGCACGCAGCCACGCCCCCCGACCAGTAGTCGCCGTATTTCCACCAAGCACTTTCAACATAATGCAAGTATGTTCACTCGTCAGATTGTTTTCAGTCTGACGCAAATAGACAGGAACGTAGCCGTTCTTTTTCCAAAATCTACAAACGAGACAACACGAATTTACACTCTACCCATAAGATCTATAGGGGCAGACGCTTAAGATCGGACGATATAGCGCCAGGCCATCGTGCTTTTCCAGCACTCGCGGGCACTGGCGAATGTCCTGTTCACTCTTAAGATCGTTTTCAATGACCTCCCGATAACGTAGATGCAGCCGTGTGTCGCTCTGGGCGAGGAACATCTTTCGCAACAGACAGTTCTCGTCCACGCGGTCGACATGGCCACCCAACTAACCGCCGCCTCATGAGCAGTCAGCACATCGGGGAGCGACCACGCCTTTTCGTACACCACAACCGACAGCATCTCGCCACTCGCAAACGATTCGTCGTTCAATCCGCATCGTGCGAACCGTCGTGCCGAATTTGCAACCGACGCAGACAGTCTCACCATTTCGACCGCCCCCGTGCTGACTCTCGAAACCGTTCTTTTGCCGAGTGTACGTACAAGATATTATAAAGAATACAGTATACATACTTGAGTAGACTGCTCGTCAGGCCGAACGAAACACCGAGATAATCGAGCCGTTCGTTCTTGCGTTCACTCAACTTGAGCAGCAAAGGCGGGAGATTCTTCCTCGGAGTAATCCGCTCTTCGAGCAAGCCCAGTTTCTAAACTTCCACCAAAAAATAAGCCCACTATTGTACAAGTCATAGAGACATACTTCCGAATCGTCAGCACTCTCCGATTCTATCCGAGTCGCGACAGCGTCTTCAAAAAGATTCTGAAACTTGCCCTCAAAGTAGTCCTCCAGAAGCTGCAACGCTCGCGAGCCATATCCAACCTGCACGTTTATACACAGACAAGCCGTGTATGCAGTCGAAAGAATACACACTATTCACTCTCTAACCACTATACTATGAACTAGTTCGACAGCCGTACTGCCTACACTTTGATAGTCCGGATGTGTTGCAATACGAACAACGCGTGCACCGGACAAGCCGGCGAAATCGCTGTCCTGAAACTGCTGCGCGACCGTCCACGGAATAAGATCGCCGGATTCGCGCTTTCCACGGGAAAGACCACTTTCGAGACTCGCTTTCGATATCTCGCCTTCGAGGCAAATCTGCAAAAGTGCCACGCGAGTCACGAACTAAACTTCTTTTCACGACGCTTCTCAAAACACCGTCCTCGACCTCACCTGAACAACGCATAATATTTCCGGCAAAGTTGAGCGCGTTTCATCGACGGGACCGAGCAAACAGAACAAATGATGTGCCGGTGCATCGGACAACATCTGGAGATCGTTCGGACTGTTCTAAAATTCGAGAACGCACCACTAAATATCGCATATTGCATAAACATAAGATTACGGTAGATTCTTATAGCATTCCAGCTGTAACAAGTGCCTATGCCCGCATCAATCCAAGCTTAAGGTGATTTGTTTAAAATTCCTCGCAGACAAAACATATAAACATTAACCAGCACTTCACCTTATAGTGTGCAGCAACATAGATGGCCATCAACCGTTGCAAGAACACTTCCGACGCTTTATGATAACAGAAGAGTGTATCTCGATTGACATAATAAAGTTGGCACACCGACGGGACGGGAAAACCACTGTTAATTCTCGGAACAATTGTCGCATCGAGGCAAAGAAGTCCGTTAAGCCACACTTCGACAAGATCTCCGGGATGATAGCGAATCGACTCTTCGAGGACGATCTCGTGCAATTGCCGACCTATAGAGCAATGATTTCTCCGATCGCGGGCGACTCAGGGAGACTTAATACCTGAAGTAGCAACCAAATGTTGTTCACCAGTCGCATGCGAGTCTTTAGAAGTGCCAGAGGCAGTCGATTGTTGTCGCAGTTGTTGAATGAGTTTAAGTGACAATGAACGACCAGTTCCCTCGTATCTAAGAACAGGTGTTCTCTTACATCTCTAACATGTCCTCTTAATCTCTAACATGTTCTCTTAAAACTCCCGTGCACAAACCCGTTAATTGTAGAAGCCATAAAGACAAGATAGGGACCAAAGAGTTGGCGAACAACAGGTAACGGGATAGCGGCTGCTTCGTCGACAATTAGGAGCTCAGCTTGACTTAACTTCGCGCAGTCGGTCGGCTCAATGTACTGTAAAATGGTTCGTTCATGTTGAGAGAAACAGAATGCAAGTGAATAATGAACCTGAATTGTTTGTCGATGTTCGCGAAAAATGTTCACACGAACAATGCACTTGTTGGCTTCCGGATCGGTGGACTGGATCCGCTCGTAGTCAATATGGTCCTAACATGAGTTCAGCCTGTACTCATGTGCATACTGATTTCTAGGCCCACTACACATGTATTACTACTACAGCTGATAGGAAGTTTATTGATTTTTCTATCTTAATGTTTAAAAGTGCAGTTCTCGCCTTCAATAATAAGACCCGAACTTAATGATTTCACATACAGTTATTCAACAAACCTGATATTCCAAAACATCGAATCCTTTAAAAACGAATTCAAACACCGTTTGTAAATTCTCCGGACTCGGTGACGTCACAAAGATATTGGAGTAACCAAAAGCAACAGCTCCAGCAATAGCCAATCCAAGTGCAGCCGATTTGCCCCTCCCACGTGCCGCCGTAAGACTAACAGTCGCTCGAAGTGTCTTCTCCGTCACAACATCAATGAATTTCAAAACAGCTTTCGCCTATAAAACCACGCAATACACTCTCATCTATCAGTTCTACATCGAAACCGACCTGATCTAGTGTTTTACAACACTCAATCAATACACCAACTGGTTGAGTATCTCGAAGTTCTTCCTTCAACTTTCTCAATGCAAGTTCATTGTCCGACAATGTTCCCCTCGATGCTGCTTCTACGGGTTGGATATTTTGAATGTGACTCGAAATAGGCAAGACGTTCAATTGGTCGTCAACGACGAGACACATCTTGCAGGATGCCAACGAGAGAATAAAACTGCATAGTAAACATACAAGTTGTTTGAATACTAACGCACTTGCAATGGGGAATGGTCGGAAAAACATATTGGATAGGCGAGATGTTTAGTGCTTTACCGTTCGTTGAAACGAGCTGTCACTTCTTGGTGAGCTTCGGTTCTGTAGCGGGCGTGAACGTCCTTGATTAAAATGCAGAAACAATGCAAGCTATGCTGGTAAACTCGATTGATCTATATTCTGTTTCTAGTCTTCAGAACGCGAAGGTCATCAATACGATGAAGTACGTACTGTACGTACCATTGCCATGGTGTAAAGCTGTCGAAGTGACGCCACACTTTTGAGCAAGATTACGATGACGCCACCACCCTCGACAGTTTCAATTGTCCGTGCAAGGAGGTTGGGCGTCAGGGCTTCGAAATCCTACAGGGGAAAAACCACCGCATAGATAATAAATTTCAGCGATATACACTCGTCACTATATATTATATATACTCTTCCATATATAGTGGAACATGCCTACTGTCACAATACGCGTAATGTCACAAGTTTTCAAACTCCTGTCAAAAAACTATGCTTTACGTGTTGTGCTACCTGCTTAGTCGCCATGTTTACTCTCACAACATGCCTAATATCAACTTTTTTGCTGCCCGTTCCACATTTTTACTATCACATCTTCCCACCAATCCCATTTGTTGAATACCAAGTCACGCATTTCGAGTCTAAGCCTAATGCTCCCAGAGATTTCGGAGAAACTGACGGACGTCAACTCTTTTAAAGCCCTGTGTCATTTTCCACAATAAACCGGCAAAAGTAAAGCAACTGCCGATCTTGCTGCACACTAAAAATTAAACCACGTCTAATACCACAATTTTCGCATTCACCTGACATATAACATTAAGCAGGTTCCACTACATATGGTGCGGCCCACTACCCCTCGGCAAACGGCCTTCTCGAACCCCTATGTATATACACCATTTTAATGCATAGTACTGTGTACATATGCATGCTCGCAAAAGTGTTCCATACCTGCAAAATGCACATGCCAAACGTGTTGCCAAGAATCTTCTGCGTCTCCGCATAGTAGCAATAGCGAATCTCAGTGGAGAGAACAAAGAGTTCAAATGGATCCTCTTCATTGACACTCGATACACCCGATTTCATCCGTCTCTGGAGTTGTTTCATTCGCTTCTTTCGATGGCTAAAGAACAGTTATGACGCCTGTATAATGAATCAACACGAGATGGTTGTCGGCAATTTACCTGCTAAAACCAAGTTCCTTCTTGTAACACCAGAGCACGCGAGGTCTAGTCTTGACAGTCGCTTTCGATAGAATATGATGGAGAATCACGATCTACGAATACAATGGAGCACTAGAGATGTGATTCAGTTTGAATTGAACCTACCTGATCACGTGCTTTGTCGCCGACGACGACAAACATTGTCCGATGACCAAGCGTGACGCCATTTTCGATCATCGTTCGAATACGATTGTCCAACTTCTTTCGAACCATTCTCGCGTGAGTGCAGGTCCTTTCCTACACTAATAAACAGAAGTCTCACACTCAGCAGAACAGACATTTTCCAGCGGGAAAGAGCTGATCAGTCCCTGGACTAACAACGCGTTCTTCACCGAGATCGAAGAAACTCCAACTATTGCATGCGAGAAGTTCACATCCACAGAAAGACGTGTAACACAGGGGCGAAAGGGTTTGGTTCGACAGAAAGACAACGCAAAAACCCCTAAGCCTCGGCATCACCTTGACTTATCTCCAAAGCATAAATTCCGTTCTTGGTCACACCGATCTTCGCACAACGCAGAAAAGGCAAAAAACAATAAACCTAGTGAAACAATCCCAAAATTTGGCAACCATTTAAGTAGACACTTCTACAATCCTAACCCTCAATTCGATCATCATTACACAAAGTATATCTGTCAACAGCAACCAGCGACTCAAATCCCGGTTCAATCTTCGTCACTCTCGGCGGCGGTAGTTTCTCCACCATCTCCCCCTCATGCTCGCTCTCCTCATCGGGATAAAGATCCGCGATACTCTTGCTCTTATAAAGCTTCATCGCGCTTCCAACAGTCGCAGGATTAACAACAGGCAGTGAGGACGCAGCCACCACTGAAGATACTTCCCCGTCAGCCCCGGTGAGTTCATCGAAGACCGACGGTTCAGTGCCGATCTCAAACGGTGCTTTAATCGGGGAGACGAGTGAATCGTCAGCTGTCGCAACACTGACCGGTGGAGCCATCTCCGTGGGGATGTCAATGTCCTGTTTCAGAACATCTGGAGATGGTGCAACATCTCGCAAAGGGGTCGACGGGCCAAATACGATTCGTCGACGGCCTGCAGGAGTTGGAGTAATCCCAGTGCCCTGTTGAGCGACAGCGATTCTTGTAGCTTGCGTGAGGATGTCGGAAAAGGTCAGTCCCTTAGCAGCCGTCTGTGACTGTTGCATCACATCGTTGAATTCGACGAGAGAGAGTCGACCTGTTGGGGATACCGGTTCACTTTTCGCCTTACTGCGACGGAGACGACGGAGTAACTCTGCTTGTTGTTGTGCACTCTCGTAGGCTTCGATGTGCTGACAGGACGTGCCGAGAAGAACGACGCTGATGAAGATCTTGAAGGTGATGGCGGCGATGAAGAAAAGCGAGAGGAGGGTGAGTGCGGGAAGGCTGTTTAGACGCACGGATTGACCGACGATTCGGACGATCAGGACGGTGAGGGGGAGGGGGATGAAACCCATGCGGCGGGAGACGACGTCGGAGTGGTCGGAAAATGCACCGCTAGAAAAGGCGCAGAAATCTGTACAAACGTGGATGTACAGTACATACGGAACTGTGATGTGCTTTACAACCCCGAGAATTACGTCACTCTAATGAAAAGGAGCCTGGAGCACGAAGTGGCTAGCTGAGGTCAAACCGTGTAAATACTTGAGTGAAAGCAACGACTCACCGCTGACGAGAACGCGCGACGTCAAACGCGATTGTGATAGTGAAATCACGATAGACCTCGAATGGGATCTCGTTGAACTTCGTGATGAATGCATGTTTGAGCCAGTCGACGACGAACTCTCCGAGAAGGACGAGGAGGAGGTCGGGAACCATCTCCCAGAAGTGCTCGACCTTCCAGTTAAACTCGGCCATATTGCGCACGACGACGACGAAGAGGAGAACGCAATAGTGAAAACGTTCGCGGACGTCGCTGCAAGACATCTGAAAGAGATTGTTCTTTGCGAACTTCTTGAAGACGCTTCCTTTTAACTCGACGAAGTTGTTCGACATCATTATCGTCAGCAGTGCTTTGTTGTGAGAGTTGAATGCGACGTTCAGTGTTGTCGCCTGGAGGAGCACGAGAAGGGTATGGAGGATGACGTAGACGATGGCCATAAAGAGATGCGCGAGTGTACTCAGTCCGAAGTCGGAAACTGCCGCTTGCTTTCTTGCGTTGCCGCGTGACTCGGACGCGGTCCAGAACAGGGCGTCGAGAATGTCTTGCCCGAAAGAGGAGAAGAGTTTATCGGCGACTTCCAGCATGTTGTAGAAGATGTAGAGCTTTATCACTGCCTGACCGCGGACAAGATGGTACATCACAGATGTATCGACGAAGAGCATTGCGAGACAAGCGCAAACGAGGATGAAGACCTTGAGGAAGTCACAGATCTGCGCGGGCGCAACGACGAAACTCTTGCGCTGAAATGGGGCACGCACGAGATGTGTGCAGGCGAGCACAAAGCGCAGTGGTAGAAAGGTGAATGTGTAGAGAAAGGCATCCATACACTGGAGAAAACCGAAAAATAGAAACTTTTCAAGCTCTTTTGGAATGTTGATGAATTCGTAGACTTTCTGCTTCTTCTCGCTGAAGCGCACTTCATCATTGGAGAGCGTATACCCGCGCGTGATTTCGGACGCGAAAAACTGCCAGAAGTTGATTCGAGCGGACGCGGAGGCCGACGTATTGCGTGATCGAGCACTAGTAAATAAACCCCCATAAAAACTAAAGTACGATAATTGTCTACGGAGAGTGTGGGTTCTTACAATTTCTTCTCTTCGAATACAGTTTCACCACCACTAGAACCAGAAGCAGGTCTAGAAGAAAATGTCCGGCGACGCACCTCCATACTTCGTTTACCCGCTATTCCACTATCGTCCAGTGAAGTGAAACACAAAACATAGCCGACTTCAGCCTTATATTCAGCCTCACCTTCAGTCTGACACTCAACGACATTCGCGTGGCATGACATTCTGCTTGATATTCAGCCTAACGTTCAGCGCTACGTTCAACTACATGATACATCATCAGACATATAAGATCCAGCTTCACATCCTCGCCTCAAAGATAGCAAAAGTGACCAACGCAATGAAATGTCAGGCTACGCGAATCTCAGGTTGAATGTCAGGCTAAAGTCGGCGACATAGGTGCAAAATAAGTGCAAAATTACGGCGAGCCATTTGTGTCAAGTTAATTATTTTTATTTTTTTGCCCGAAAATCGGCGTCATGCCAAAAAGTTTTGTGTCACTTTTTTATTTTTTACGATGAATTTTGTGTGAAAAATTAAACTGCAATTGATTAATTTTTTTACTTAACTTTTTTTTCTGCACACACAATGCGTACAGTGGGTTCACTATCATGGTTCGGAAAAATGGCCGTAACGGCGGGGTATGTGCGACACCAGTTTTTGCATTAAATAAAATTTTTTTTTACTCACAATCGAAATTTTTGATCCTGGGGTGTGGTTCGAAAAACATTTTGCGCTCAAACCCACCTTATTTCTGCATAAAAAGCGTTTTGGGAGCATTTCACAATTATTCCTTTAAAAAAAAAATTTTTTTAATGCAAAAACTGGTGTCGCACATACCCCGCCGTTACGGCCATTTTTCCGAACCATGATAGTGAACATACTGTACGTACACGTACAGCATGCACAACACGCATATACGTACGTGGACGCATGTACGTGTGTACGTACTTGTGTACGTGTCCAAACCGTTGTTCTGCACGTGGGCCTGAGTGGAAAGTGCTTTGTACGCTCTCCTCACTTTCTGAATTTACGTCATTTATGGACTGCCTGTGAGAGCTATTTCCAGAAACATTTTCACTTTTTTAGTGGACGTGCTTATGCGCGACATTTGCTTGGTCTGTTTTCCAAGCACACGGGTATACAAGACTGGGCATCTCCCCTATTAGCCTTTTCGGAATCCCCTTTTCCGTAGAGCGTTGTGCACTTGCTATAAAGAGTACGTCTTTTTACACACGCTTGGATTACGATATTCCGTCGTATTTTGACTGCACAATTTTAGCGTGAAAGTGACAAGACTACGGTGATTCTTATAACAAATGTAACAACAAAAGATTCCGCAAAGGCTAATCTATATTTCTGGCTGCGTGTACGCTGGCATT
>JAQGBB010001942.1:0-12064 GCA_034691745.1 Prismatolaimus dolichurus | reverse complement strand
TCCTTGTTTTGTACTTTTGACAGCGAAAGAAATGGTGGTTTTTCGGCGCCTTTCAGGCTCCATTTACTTGTAATACTCTTTTTTTCAGGGCTTTGGATGGGCAGAAGTCTGGTCGCATTTATGCACATCGCAGTTTTCGCCGTGGATTCAGTTGGACGGGCTATCCGGCATCATCGAAGAGCGTCGCGTCGCAGGACTCCCAGGCTATAAACAAAACGCCTAGCTACGTAAGGCTCAGACGCCACAGCGCTGGGTAATTCATAGTTATGCTACGTAGTCCTGCACGTACACGCTGCTCGTTCCTGGTGACCACGCAATGAGCACAGCTGTGTACAGGTGGGTAAAGCATGATTACGTTTGCCATCTTGGCCAGAGAATCAGGCTTTCTCTTGACAAGTAAATCGGCGAAGCCGAAAAGGCATGCTGCCAAAAAACGTGCATTGCAGTTTTCTGCCGTGGTGAAACGTTCAGTGATTTGTAATTTTTTCGAGGGGGGAAGAGAATGGGAAAGGTGAGGGAAAACGGGGGAAAACGGCCGTCCTACCAGTTACATCCTTTTTGTTGTTCACTTCGTTCGCTTGACAGGATGCAAAAAATAAGCAACTCAACGGGCCTCAGGCTCACGATCATCGAGTTGAAAAATAATTTCCCTTTTCACTGGAATATTTTTTCTTCGAGTACCAAAGAAGTTGAACAGAAGCACTGCTACTTTGGATAGCACCGATCTTCTTATATTATCGCGTAACGTCCGCTCACAATTACATGTTTAGCGTTAGTGCAGATTCCCGAGTTCCACGCAGTCCTCGAAGAGGGGATTTTCGCACAGCCCATTGACAAAATTCGATTAAACTCTTTCACTTGTGCCGCTTAGCATTCCAGACACTCGGTGGGGCTTACATAATAGTTAGGTAGGTATTCCAGGCGGTACGCAGCAGGGGCTCATCACAAAACTTTAAAATTTCGAAACCATTAAATTTATCAAAATACTTTTTTCAAACTTACGAACTTGCAGTATTGTGAAATTGGCTAGAATACATTTTTCGAATTCATTCTAAAATCACTGGTTTGCATATCCAGACGAATAATCAAAATGGACTGACTCCTCAGGCACAATGCTATTTTAAGGTAGCGTCTTGCGAAGATATGGCTCTACGGTGAATGTGAGTCCTGCATTCTCTTCTTCAACTGAGATTAAATGACTCGCGCTGATACTTAATAATTACGCGACTTATCACCATGGGGGACAAAAGCGAAGCTTAGTAGAGTACCCCATCTTCATCGTTTTGTGCTTTTCATTTTGCGCTCAACGCGAAAACATGAAACGACCTTTTCTCCTTCTCACGGCAGTTCTTGTTATCCCATGCGTTAGAGCGCTCACATGCCAATGCTGGATAAGCAACAACAGCATTAGCGTCCAGAACGCTATCGGTACAAAACCAGAACGTTTCAAGAGGTTCTCCACAGCGTTGCAGCAAAAATTTTTCAAATCATTTAAGGAAATCGAAAAAATAAGATACACACATTTCATTACTCAACTGGATTCCTGAATTTTCGATTTTTTTATCGCAACTTCGATTCAAAAATTTATTCGACTTAAAATTGTTATTTATTCACAACTTCGTTTCGAAAAGTTTCGATTTTTGATCACGTTGCCAACTGCAAAATTTTCAATTTTTTTCGATTCGAAAATTTTCCAAAAATTTTGTTGCAACGCTCTACCTCGAAATTTATAGATTCAAACATGTTCTACTAATGCTTAGGTGGCGTCGTTCAACTCGTACAGACGTGTCAGCAGCAGAACCTGAACGGAAACTGCACGATCGTGTCGCCGAACAGCTACATCTACCAGGGTTGCTACAAGCTAAACGTATCGATCGGCTCAAGCTTCTCTGTCTACGCGAGCTTCTGCGCAGCAAACTGGACGAGCGTTCTTGCCGCGACGGGCATCTCCGCACAGGCGCAACAATCGCCACCGCTCTGCACGACGCCCGGGGCGCTCGTCGTTCCACTGCAGACGAACGCGTTCGCGACAGCGATGGAGGCGTGCTACTGCAGCTCTCCGGACTTGTGTAATTTTATGTCGATCGCGAGCGGTAACGTGAAGCCCACGTTTGCCATTATCTTCGTTCTTGGCTTCGTGTCCATATTCAGGTCGGCTTTATACACTGCGTAATTGTTCAGTGTAGCTACCACGAGTACGTTTTCTTAGACGTAGTGCGGAGATAGTTTTCTGCGATTGGATATTTTTTAGTATTTATCGATAAAAGAGCACGTAGATATGAGATATGACGTCACGTTTGGATCAGTGGCGCATTAAAATTTGCGCGAACCCCGGGATATTGACCCAACAGAATTCTGAACAACTCAGGTGTGCCGAGCCTTTATGCCCACTATCCCACTGTGACTGTTCCAATGTTTGTGAAATCACCCATGACACAATCACCGATGACGATGACTTACTGTTTATTGTCGGGATCACAAATAATTATCAAGTTTCATCCAAGTCCGTCAACGTACGCTAGGGTAATTAACAAAGCAAGCTAACGAAGTTCTTGTCAGCAGACCTGAAACTGTTTATTACAAAAAACGACCGACGACAGTGCGTTATAGCCAGCCAAACTGGTCGAGACGTGCTCTATCTAGTTATGCACAAGCACGACCCATTGGCGTGCCCCGCTCGGCGAGTAGTTGACACTGGGCTCACTTTGCGAACTTGTAGTTAAGCATTTGACTAAGGGTAGTCACTGGAAAAAAATAAAAGGGCCCACTTCAAGAGTAATCGTTCATAATGACGGATAGATCTCATAGCCGATTACACTTAGGCGGGTCGGTGGACCGGTATCAGAAAAACGTAAAAACGAAGATGAAATAATTGATTCTGACAGGCAAACCGACATTCTGTCCGCCAACTCCTTGTTTCACAAGCGATCAGGGCGTGTACAGATTTTTTCAGCATCTTCCGCTGCAGAAAAAGAAGTAGAAAAATGGTCACTCTCCTGATGCTGTGGTACCGTTTTACGCCGTTTTTGGCGCGCTGTACTGAAGGAGCCGTTTATCAGCAGCGAGCCTATTGGCGCTACAATACATGGCCAGCCGGCCATAGCGTACCTCCGTCGCCACGACCACCACCGTCACCGTCCTCAAATCCCTACCACGAAGTATACGATTTTGACGGTGAGTGTCTGTTCAACAAGGCGGCTGAAGCGAAGATGTACAAGCGCCGCCGGTTGTTCATATCCGACGATCAGCTGTACACATCGCTTATATGCACTGGAGGGAACCGCAGCATCCATTCAGAGATTCATCAAACCGAATCCAGAGACCGGTAAGACGGATACGGCGGAGATCCTACGACGCCGGATGGATCATCTCCAGGAACATAGTTCTTCCGTGCGAGCACGCTAAGCAAAACACATCGCAGCCATTCAAAGGGCTTTTTGTTCGCCTAAAACTTCGCACGATTGCCTTGGCATAACGATCAAATATCCGCAGTGAATCAGCTACGCTGTTAAGTATGGTAATCGAAACATGTACTTCTACCGTCGCTTCTCCGTTCCAGTGGGCTACGAAAGGGGTTACATAACAAATATCGACAAGATGGAACGCAGGAGTGGCATTCTCATCATCATCACCAACGACCGCCTGAACACTGCTTATTCAATCAACGCAAAGCAATGAAAAGCTCGACGTAGTTCCAGTCGGCTCGAACGTGCGAGAGCCATGCAGCGCGCGGCTGCACAGCGAGCAATCGAGCAAGCGCAGTCGCTCGACAGCGGCGAGTCCGTCTCGGATACCGTGGAGCCACTGGTATGCTCCCCCGTCACCGAATGCAAGCGGCTCGCAATGGGCAACGGGCATCGTAATGTATCGCTCGCTATCACCGATAGCGTATGTCGGCGATTTTGTCGACGCACCAGGACCGGCACCGCTCATCTGGAAGGCGCCAGCAGTGGCAACGCGCAAAAGGCACAGTCGTCAACTGCCGCAGAAGGCTTCGGCAGCGACGACTAGCACAAGGCGCATTAGTCAGCCGTCACAAGAATACGAGCCCACGTTGGCCGAGACTCTCGGCATCGTTGGTGAGAGACCGGCGGCGGCGATTGCACGAGCGAAAATTGCGGCGTCGTTGTTTTGCGCAAACATTTATCAACACTGAGATATGTGATGGGGTAGCAGGACGGCAGGTTGTTAGTCTTTTCGACGTCTGACTGTTTGCAAGACTATGAAAAAAGAAAAAAAGGCCGCATTAAATAAAATGGTGTGTTTTAGCCAAAACAGGAACAAATTGATATACGCAGGCAGAGAAAACTGGGTCATATTTAGTTTTTGTCTATAGCTTTAGATCTGAGCATAGAGACTGTTTTTAGTAGCACTTTTTTTCCTTATTCCGGAGTTTCCCCTAGCGAAAGTTGATACGTGCTTTCCAAACATGGAAAAAAATTACGAAAAAATAGTCATTTTGCGCCAAACGCCAAGCGGAAATCACGGGTGTCATGGACCTATATGTTTTGAAGTGTCATTTAAACACACATAGTGTCCATGAAAAATTTGCTGAAAAGTAAAAGTGTGTTTATCGCTTTTTAAGTGCTATGATGACTATTTAAAAGTTTTTTAAGCTACCCACTCTACAGTATATGCTGTTACGCCGTAAGCATCTTTTGCTGCCACGGATAATGAATTCGTGTAAATCAAAAACTTTCATAGTGCGAAAGCCACTTTCCGCTATTGTTTATTAATTTTTACTATTTTTACATACGTTTATTTATTAGTCAACGGTGTCAAATATTATATTCTTTATTGTATTGTAGTACTGTAGCATGTGTCCGGCCGCACTAACTAAGTAATTTTTTCGAGTGGTATTTGTAGTAAAATAGCTTCAGTCAAATGGCAGACATTTTTTGCCACAAAAGAACGTGTTGAACTGGCGGAAAAGCTGCTTCCGCCCACCAAAATTTTTCAAGTTGTAGTGTAGCATAAGCGATTGTGCAATAATGCCGGATGCATATTGCACATGACAGGCATTTTTTTCGCTTTTCAGTGTGATTGGTTAGGTCTTCGATCATCGCTGCAGCAAAACATTTATCGGTTCACAATCATTTACGTCGTAGCTGCGTGCACCAATTTAGTAAAAACTGAAAAACATTCTAAATTTTACAATGTTTTAAACAATCTCAATATGTTTTTGACAATGTTTTACAGTTTTGGTCAATCTTGCTTCTTAGTTTGAGCAGATTCAAATCTGAGTGCATTTTAAAGCACAAAGTCCATTACGGAACAATAGGATTTTTGAAATTCACTTAAATGAAAGATTTTTGAAAAATCCCTATTTTCTAGATATTTTTTTTGAAAAATCTTTTAGTTCCGATCTTTTTTCTAGAATTTCCGTTTTCAAACCAATACCGATCTTTGAGTAGTCGCTCACGAATCGGCAAAAAAAGCCCGTCGTTCCGAGAAAGGTCTGCAATTTTTTCAGGTTCTTTGACGGCGGAAAGTTTTTTATACGATCGACGTGCTTGAGATCCGACTTCATTCTTTTCTTCGCGGACGACGTGATCCAGATAGCGAAGCTCAGTTTGAAAAAATTTACCATTCTTTAAAAATTCTCCAGGCGCAGCTTGATTCCGGTGTCCCGAAAACGTTCGAACACTTGACTTATAACATTGAGATTCTCGTCGAACGTCTTCGTGACAATGAGCGTATCGTCAAGATATGCGAGCATCTGCCGCCAGAGGAGTCCTGCTAGAATGATATCGATGGCTTGCTGGAACGTCAACGGTGCGCCACGAAGACCCACGGCAACTTGTGGTAGTAAAAGTGCTCTGTTAGCGTCAAGAACGCCGTCTTCGGCCTGTCTTCCTTCTCCACCTGACCTGAAAGAATTCCCTGCGCTGGTCCAGATTTTTAAAGACGCGACTTCGACCAGCGGACATCAGCACGTCATCTATGTGAGGCAGCGAATAGCTGAACTTCTCCGTGACGCGTTGAGTTCTCGTCGTTGACATAAGTCGTTGACATAACGCGAAGAGCCATTGGGTTTGCCGACTAAAAGCGTTGGTGACGACCACGCAAACGCCGACAATTCAATGATGCCTGCTCTCAGGAAACCCTCAACCAGCGACTCCATCACTTTACAATCCTTTTCGGACGTTCGGTAGGTCTTCTTATGCATTAGCTTCGTTCCAGGCTTGATTGGAATCTCGTGATCCATGACTGACATTGTGCTGATGTCGTAGATGTTCTTGCTAAAGATGCCTTCAAACGACGTTAGCAGATCGGTCGCTCTGTTGTGCTCGGTCTCCGTCAGGTGCGATTAAGTGCTTCGGAGATGCTGCGAAAGTCGGACACCGTTTCGTTCTTCAACGATTCAGTGTCGCGGACCGTTGTTGCGCTATTCGTGGTTTTGAAGACACGTTCGCTGAACAAGCTGATCTTACCTAGTGCAGTCTTCGCATATAACGTAATCGGAGTGCTAGTTGGTTTGCAGACGAAAACAGGCAGACTGTTGTTCTTGATTGGAGAAACCAAGGCAGCTGCGCAGAGACCCTTCTTTAAGACTTGGTTGTCTGATTCGAAAAGCGCAAAAGGCACCGTTGCGTAAGCTTGCGTCACAACGGCGCTCACGATCGCCTGGTGACGAGCCGGAATAGTGAACATTCTCTACATTCGGACGACTCCAGTTTTATTCTCAGGGTTGCTGCAATTGCCTTCCACCTTGAGCTTGTCTCTGCCGATGATGCAACGACCGGTTCGCCAGTTAAACACGATGTTTTGAAAGCGGAAGAGAAAGTTGGTACCCAACATAACCGAAAACTGTAGGTCACGTACGACTATGAACGGTACACTCTGCACTTCTCGTCCCGTCTGAATGTGCAGAGTCGTTGAACCGAGCGTTGCTAAATTTTTTTCCATTAATAGACCGGGAGATCGTTTTGGTTGGTTGTTGCTGCAGCTGCTGTTGTCGCTTTTGTAGCTTGTAGAACTCCACAACGTCGAGCAGATTGACCGATGCACTAGTGTCTAACATTGCACGATTCGCTTTGCCTTCAAGCCGAATCGGCACAATCGGGTTCTTGAAACTGGTGCAACCACCATATAGAGCAATGCCAGCGCGCAGACGAGGAATCGTAATAGCGGTCGCAGCATCAGCAGCAGCCGATACGTCGCTTGGTCAGGCAGTTGCGTGTACATCGGTGGTGTGCGTCTGACGTAGTTCATCATGCTGCGAACGAATTGATTGGGATCGAAAATGATCTGTTGGTGATTTGCTTGCGGTGGAGGCGGCTGCACCAAAAGCTCGGTGACTTCGGGTGCTTCTATGACAAGTTCTTCTCGTTTCGTAGACGGTTGCAACACACGTCGACCAAAAAGCGTGCACTTTTTCTTACGAAACCACTTGACGATGAAGTAAATCGCGATGCAGAAGACGAGCAGACCCAGCGTAATAGCAATAAAGTTGAAGATGAGCTGCGTTCCACCCTTGAGCAAATGACCAACGCCGTCGGTCGTGCCTTCTAGGCCTTCGTCTGCACTCGAAAGCACAGCGCTCACTCCACGACCGACACCTGCGACGAACCATCCGGCTTCGTCGCCGTAACCAGCTGGAGTTTCTCGAGCCAGCTGCGGATTTGCCGAAAACTCGACCGTGTAGTTGATGACCCTGTCGACCGTTTCCGAAAGTCTGTGTGCGCGCTGAACACTTTCGCAAAGCTGCGTGAACGAGTAAGGCTTCTGGATGATCGTCGATTGCAAAAGGAACGAATACCAGAAAAAGCAGGCAGCGTATAGTTTGGCCAACTTCGCCAGATGACCTCAACTGACGCGTGCCAAACATAAACGCGACCCACTAAAGTGCGAAATTTGCCGTCCTTCCTTACGTAGATTCTAGGAGCCGTGCACGAAACGGTAGGTGAGTGGACGATGAGCTTTCTGGTCCACGGCAGCAAGAAAAAAATTGAAACGTTCAAACCGTGAGGTTGATGGCTTAACTCGACGGAAAAACTCATAGCAGCGACCATGATAGCAACCATGATATTCGCGCTTTCAACGTACGTAAGACTCGTTTACAGGCGTGCATATACTGACAACACAAACGCCTGCTTGACCGGCAAACTCGGCGGTCACGTCCTGCTTCTGCAACAGCGCGCGTATCATTAAAGTCAGATCAGTCCGTAAAAAACTGTGAGATGTTCGCTAGCTGGCGCTGCGATGCACGACAAAGCTCGTACCACACTTGGCTAAACTGTCTCTTCTCGACCATTAACATCTTGAACTCGTGGTACATAAGCTTAGCGTTTACGGGGTCAGCCTGCGAGACGTTTAGCAACGCAGCATGCTCTAACACCGCGGACTCCCGTGCAAACTTTTACGTTTTGAAATGCTGCACGAGGGAGTCCTTCTCAGCATTACCACGCGTAAGAGCTTGAGCAACACGAGTATATGCGGGCGGAGAGGCCTTGGTGATGGTGGCCTTAAGCGAGTGTGCTGAAGTAGTGATTGTTGCAGTGATTGTTGCGACGGTAGTGACGGAACTGCTAGTAGTGGCAGGTGTGGCGAACGCAGGTAGGTTTTTCCAAGGCAAGTTTGCCTGTGGAAGCAGAATATGAGTGAGGACGCTTTGCTGACCCGTTTTGTACGTGCGCATGTAAGGTCCACCCGGCCATCCACAGAGAGGCTAGCTCGAACCGGATGCGACAAAGCAGACTTGGAGCACATCTATCACCAGATGGTTGCCTAAAGCCTGTGCATCGTAGATACCATGAGGCTCAAAGAGGCAAAGCTTTTGCTCACTATCTTTCCACCACACGATCGTGTACTTGGATTTTTCTCGACATTTCTCATCAGCGCATGTACTTTGCCAGCGAAATGTCATCCTAATGTAGATGCAAATATCCAGCTAAATTTTGCTATGGAAAATGTTACCAGAGATCCTCACGGATAAAAAAATATCGACTCGGCAGATGGCTTCGGCCAAAAAGTTTCGTTTGAAAAGGTTGAAAAATTCACACAAAAAGTATTCTATAAAATTTCGGCTCGCGTCGGCTCGCGCACTTGAGGTCGACCAGGCCGGCGTTCATCTCTGAACTGGTACATGACATGCTGGCTGTGATTTGGAACCGTAGCCTGTTGCTCGACAATAATTGACACTGTTTCGGTTGTTGCGAGTTGAGAAAAAACTGCAGCGAATGCACAAATTCTGCAGGATACTCTTGTCATAATATTATATAGAAGTAAATCTAAATTGAGTTTCGCAACTTTTGGTAATGTTGAGAGCAACTTTGGCGACATCGCCGTCAAGCGACCAGCCATCGTCTAGGTCTAATGCTTTCAGGACAAGATACAAATTATGCTAAAACAGAATTTAAAATAAAAAACAATTAAAAATTGCCGTGACTTGCAGAGTCAAACGAAAAGCATGCTCGCGTGATGCTCGAATGTTTACCGGAAATTAATCTTTAAGTGAGATCGTTCTGTGCGGTCTGAAGCCCTCGCAGTCAAAAACCACGTGATCGGTGTTGGTAGGCGCATAATATCGATAAAGGACGTTTGAACATACAGTCGCTACAGCGAAACACATGCACAACGTGGGTCAAGGTCGCATGTACTTCGAGACATTGGAGTGCAAATTTGGCACTTTTGATGAATGGACTTGATGCGATGAAAACTAGTTTTCAGTAGTTACTCGCTCGACGATAAACACTCTTGTTACTCCGTCCATTGTCCCGAATTTAGCGATACGTAAATTTGATGGTAAATGGCTAGGCAGCAGGAGAGATGGCAGGATTTTACAAAACATACTAGTTTTGCTTCGTGACGGAGGCGTGTTCAATAGATAGATTCAATGCCCTGCGTGTCGTTTGAAAAATTTTTATTATTCTGCAACTCGGTAAAATAATTTTCCCTTAAAGCCTCGGTCGGCTGTCCGTCTTATTGATGCCATGTGCGGCAAATAAATGCCGTGACCGTGTCTAGATGTCGTTTGCGGCAAATAGATGCCGGCCGCCTGTCGTTCTAAAGTAACGGGTTTTGCCTGATAACGTTACGCCATAATGCATGCTGCAATGCTTAGCCTTTTGCTGCTAATATTGGTCACGTTTAAACTGTCCACTTTTTAAACTGGGCTGTTTTAAAATAGTTCAAAAGCGACTAATATCAGCATACTATATCAGCAGCGAAAGTTGAGCATTGCAGCATGCATTAGGGCTTAACCATATTAGCACGAGAGAGACCGGCATCTATTTGCCGCAAATGGCATCTTTAAGCCGCACGCGGCATCTAAAAGTCCGGCATCTATACGCCGGAACGCCCGTCGGTCCTACCGTGAGACAGAGAAGACAGAGAGAAAAAAGAGCATACTGAACGAGCGCAAAAAGATCACGACTTCTACCGAGATCGAATCGAACCTGGACGACGGTAGACGGACGCTATCTACTAGCAACAGCCAAACTGTTGACATAAACTGGAACACGGTCCCAAAAGAGCAGTCTAGCTTTTGACTTGAAAGAAGCCAGCAGTCATTGAACTTTTGCGAGCCAGAGAAAACTCGACACCTTACCAGCGACAAAGCCTTCGGAGACGCGGTCATAGCCTGTCAGATTTGTCGAACCGCCGTCTAGTTTTTTAATATATGGTATTCAAAAATGAGTCACTAGTGTATCCTGTACTTTAACCAAGACATTTTAGAACGAAGCAGAGATAGGGCAATACGTCTTACAAAATGAGATTCTCTCCGACTACTCACCTTGTTCTTCTTTCGGGGCGTTCGCTAGATTTTATGCTTGGTGAAGTAAAAAAAGGAGTGAACACCGAAAGCATTTGCCGTCTTGTGCACAAGACTGCAGTGCCAAGAGCCGTGTTTACGAAAATGAGGTTAACGCGCTTGTGCATAAAATGACGTCTGCCCAAAAGTTCATGCGTTAGGCCAACGAAAATGGTGGCAGCAACATCGAAGGTGAGAAGTAACTAAACGCACTCTTACTCAGGTGTCTATGTTGACCATAAAGTCGCCTTCTGACGTGAGGTTTTTTTTGTTTGCGCCGTTTACAGTTGTTTAATTGTCTCACGTCAGGAGGTTGTGAAAACATGTTGATAAACTGATTGTTCGGCTCCGTAATATTAAAAAATGGACAGAATTATAGTAAATACCAGCGGACTTGACAATTATCACTGCGGAAAACGTTTGTATGACGTACATTGACCAGTAACCGAAGAGAGAATTGTCAGAAAAATGGTAGCAATTTAGTAGAGTTGGCCGTGGCCAGTAGCGCTGAGTGACAGTGCGGGGCACTTTTACTGTAGTGTTTTACTAACTTTTGAATTCGTCTTGAATGCGGCACTTTGTGTGAACCGGTAAACCTGAATTGTGACGTAGTGACGACGACTTGAAATTTTCTTGAGAATCACGGTAAGCGAAGTATAATCCGCATACCCACAATAATGTCTGCAAATATCTACAAATTTTTGACGCACATTTGGCAAGTTTTCTTTTGAAGAATGTTCAAATTTTCACTAAAAAAAGTATACTTTTAGCATAATATTACTTTAGACTCGGCCACCTTTGCAAGCGGACGTAACGGCGAACCTATGAAAATCGCCAAACTGTCTACCGGTCCCAAAAAGTTAAAAACGTCAATTCTGTAGTTCACAGCATTTTCTAAACTCTAAGCAAGCGGATACCGCAGAGCACTACAATAAATTTTCAAGTGAGAACGCTATTGCTCTTTGCAAGCTTGAAAAAGCAGCTGCAACTGGTACAACAAAATCTCGCATCTGCTTGCCAGAACAAAGGAATAGAGCGTCAGTTGGCGCCTCCGGTGTGTTGCCGAATGGAGATCACTTAGTAATAATTTCGTAAAATGCTGGCGATTAACGCATATTAAAGTCAGCGCAACGATGAAGTAAAGTTGCGAAATCGGTCACGTAACGTTTTGATGCGTCTACCGTAAGCGTGCGGTAAAGTTTACCGGCCGAGACAAAAGTAAAAGAAGATTAAAAATTTCTAGAAATTCAGCCCGTTGACGCAGAAAAATAATAAAAATAGCGATGAAAAAGGTATTGAACCAGCTTT
>JAQGBB010001941.1:0-12068 GCA_034691745.1 Prismatolaimus dolichurus | reverse complement strand
TAAAGCAGACTCCAGTAACTTCAGCAGCCAATTCAGCAGCGGATTCAAGCAGCGGATGCGAGCAGAGGATTCGTTGTTTATAGCAGTCGGAGAGACGACGGAGTGGTGAGCAAAAAGTCGTGATCCGTTTCGACTGCATGCGCTAAAACTCACCAGTAGTTTTCTCGCGATTGCCTAAACCTAAATCAGACTTCAATATGTCAAAATGATGCTCGTAATTTTCGTTACATTTTGATCACTCGATACCATTAATAAGGGTATCACCCGAAATGTCATGTTTTCGAACTCACCTACTGTACTCACTGTATGCAACGTTGGGTACACGACGTCTGTATTTAGCATCCTTTTTTATCCACGCACTGCTGCAAGTAGAATGCAAAAAAAGAAACCCGTTTTTTGAATTCAAAAAAGAAACAAGTTTTTTGAATTTTTAGTAGAACGCCTCTATTTTCGTTCTGAGAGGTGCTCATTGACTGTTTTAGAGTTCCTGTTTTCTTTTAGTCTGCAAGTAAGCGCGGTCGAGTTCGTTTGTCCAATTAGCTGGGTTAATATTCGCCGAGAAAATGCGTTACGTTGCCGCATATCTGCTCTCCGTGCTCGGAGGCAACGCAAGTCCGAAGGTTGCCGACTTGAAGAAGATTCTCAGCAGCGTTGGTGTCGACTGTGACGAGACGAAGGCGCAGAAAGTCGTCAACGCGCTCGCTGGAAAGAGTGTCGAGGAGTTGATCGAAAAAGGTTCGTTCTCTTTCTTCATTGCAAGCGAGAAGAAACCGTGAAAAAACTTCTATAAGTCGCCAAAATGGTTGATCACAGCTTTTATTGCCAACTTTAGACAACTGCGTAATGACTTCTGGGTTCTAGTTTCGTCAGTTCTCTTGTTGTTTCGCTCCATCTTTTTAGGTCGAGGCAAACTGGCCTCCATGCCTGCTGGTGGCGCGGTCGTTGCCGCGGCTGCTCCGGCTGCTGCTGCCCCAGCTGCTGCAGCAGCAGGAGGCAAGGCAGAAGAGAAGAAAGGTATCATACGTACTGCATGCAGCGTGACGGATTGACGTATTGTTGTATTCTCTTTGACCCCCCGGTTTGCGCTCTCGCGTTTAGAAGCGAAGAAGGAGGAGAAGGAAGAAGAAGAAGAGGACATGGGCTTCGGACTCTTCGACTAGTCGAGCGAGGCGAAGGAGGCCGCTAGTTCGCTGCAGGAAAAGGCGCGGATGCGGATGATTCGTTTAGTGACGGCTGGATCGGTTGGCAGCGGACGAGTAGCTCTTGTTCTTTGCATATTTGATTAAGAGATACCGACTGCTTGTGCGCTTAATGTTGTCGTGTTTGTGCGTGAACTGCTCGGGCGGCTGGGGTCGATAGGCAGACGGTTTGTTTTCGGAGAAACAAGAATAAAGTGCGTGTTTTACATCTAAGTGTATGCACGGTTTCCAATCGAGTCTGACGTTACACATATGGTACGTAGTACTCTACATGCGTCGGTACTGTACAGCTTTTGCGTACTGGCGAGCTGCTGCTTTGAAGCGGCGTGCAAAACACGGGCAGCTGCACACAGCTGCACACACACATACAGTATATATATGCACCATGCGCGGTATATCTATATACTGCGCATGGTTCCCACTCTTGCCAAAATTGAATTGGCGGTCACTTATGGCTTTGACGGTGGCTAAGTATATATAAAACAGACCGTTTCCGCGTTCTATAGAGTTGCGAGCGGAAATTTTTCCATTTTCGTCGAAAAAAAAACAGTCAAAATACGCCCAGATAAGCGAGCGGCAGATTGTTTTTCCCATAATTCTTGACAAAATGGAAAAATCACGAGTCACGTTCAAAATGACTGGTCGCTTTTAGAAAAGACTTATTTGACAGTCAGTGGGGACGCTGATAGGATACCTATTAGTGCGTACTGGTGCGCGAGAATTTTGGTCGATATTTGGCTTCCCTATCATTGCAACCGTTCTGCCTGACCTCCGAGCGGTACTTATCCGTTCTCCGTCTGATTATACGTACTAAATACGAACGCAGTGGTTTACGAATGGTCCCAAATGTCATTGTTGAGACCAGACCACGCACGCGGCCGAGTGGTGGGTGAGGTGTATGGCAAACACCCATGGCCAACTTGCCGCAAAATTTTATGTGGCAACGTGTTCGTAAGTTCAACATGCATGTACAATACATACTGTACATGCACATACAAACTAGTGTCGAGAAACGCAAGAAGATCTGTGATGCAGAAGAACTCGAAAACAATGAGACCAGCTGGACTGTATTCAGAAGCAATCGCGTATAAGAGCGACAAAGAGCAAACTACAAAGACAATGCACGGCAGTGGAGGGTGTACACTTGCCCACATACCAAACTAGTGCACCGGCTGCGCGTTAGTCCCACGCAATAAAACCCCGAGATTTCATTACAGGCAATATCAACGTATAGTATGCACATACTGCGCACACCCACCGCAAACGGAGAGCATAAACAACGCAAAGACCGCAAAGCAGTACTGCCTCTCTTCTATCCGTTCCGTTGTTTGACCCACTGAAGACGAACGGTGTCCCTCGACAGGAATCATCGCTGCTCTGCCACGGCTTAGAAGCAGACGAAACTGAACGGACGCGCATCGTTTGGGTGTCGCCCAGCACTGCTCGCGGAGCTGAGGAGTTCGTCCAGTTGGCGGAAGCGAAGCGCACTGCCATTACGTCGCTCGACGTCCGCGACGGAGTCATAGCATGTCGCCTAGAACGGAAGCACATACTGTAGCACGGACGCCGGTTTCACTTGCTTGTCTGTGTGTTCTGCATGTACGCAACTATGTACGTAACTAACCAAGAGGTCTCTACACGTCGGTCGACAGCGAGCGACTCCGCGCACCCGTCACCTCACCAAGTAACTGTACGATTACGTACGTAGCCGAACCGGAAAGCTTTCCTATGTTCGTTCCAAGGACGACGAAGGTTAAGTCAGTGCAAATGCAATACGTGCGTACTACTTTGAGACTGCAAAGCATGCACCGCGTAATAGAGTGCATCTACACACGTACTGTATGTAGTAGCCGCGCCACTCACTCTCTGCCAGACCTGCCTACCTGCGCACAGTAGAACTCAGCGCCCGCCCTCCCGGCCCACCACGAAGACAACGTTAGATGCGTACGTAACGTACGTTCCGACGTACCAAGAGAAAGTAGATCTCGCGAAGCTCAGCAAGCGCGTCGATACGTTGCATCACCTCGACCGCTTCCTCCAAACCACTAATCGCTCGTCGCCTCTCTACAAAAAAATCACACCTCACTCGGCTCAGCTTCCTTCACCTAGCCGACCAGTCCGTCTGTAGCAACCAAACTTACGCATGTCAACTTCATCAACATGCTGGTAATGCTGTCCGTCACTGCCCTCCTCATCCCCCTGCTCGGCGCACTCCTCTTCCTCATCGTCTCCCTCATCATTGCTCTGCCGTTCGTCGTCGAGCTCGGTTCCCGCGGCGTCATCATCGACCATTTCGTCAGCAGCCGATGCAGCAGCGGCGGCGATGTGACAGCGAGCTTCAAGCACCATAATGGTGGCTGCGTGACGGAGTCGGAGTGGAGCACGGGCGCGAAACTCTTCGAGTGAATGGGCAAAACGGGTGAGAAGAGCGGCGTCGAGTGGCGTTGATGAGGCTTCGGCGTCGCATAGCTGTAAGTGTGGAGGAAAGCGATAGAGTAAAGAGACGATGACCGATGCACGTGTAGAATGGATAGAGACCAACATGTGCATCTAGTGTGTAATAACGACGTTAGCTCGTCCACATGTGCAACGTACAGCACATACGTACAGTACGTACTGCACACCTACATAATATACACGTATACCATATGTAGATGGACAGCAGATGCTCAATTTGCGTACGTAGCACAGCGGAACTAGATAACAGCTCACTGCAAACAGCTAAAGCGACTCGCGCAAACGCACCCGGCAATCGACAAGCTGTGCCGTCGCGCACGCCTCGACAGCGTGCATCGCGAACGAGCGCGACAGCGAGAGGCACTCAGCCAGGCACTTGTACGCCGAGCCAAAGCTCGCCACGCGGAGATACGCTTCGGAGAGGAGGAGCAGAACCCTGAAGGACGGAGGAAGAGTATGAAAACGACGGCGAGTCGGTGACACATAAAGCAGACGCGATAGATGGGACACGTACTGTACACACACCTTGTGATTGCGGCAGGAACGCGCACGTGCTCGTCCTTCAAGCGCAGCAGTTGCACGATCGCGCGCTCTGCGTCGTCTCGGCCTAGCATGAGCACGCAACGCCTACAATGAAGAGCAGAAAGCACCATCTGCGGGCAGACCCGTCAGCTTGGTAGGTTCGTCCGTAGCGTTGCTTTGCAATACACGGGCGGTCGACACCGGTCCGAGTCTACCAGAACAAAATTTTTCTTCCAGCTCCAAAAATCGACACGGCTGCTACATGCTACTTTGTCCACCCGTTCGTCAGACGCGGCAACGCAAGACTTCTCCGTCCTGCCCGATATACTACTACAGTACGTTTGCCACCCATGTGCAGTGGTGTGACACTGTCTGTAAATGCCACTCCCGGACGCCTACCTGAGCGCTGCTTCGAACTCGTCGATAGCGTCCAACGCGACACAGCACGCTTCCGCCGCGCACAAATCGGCTCGACATCTAAGAAAATGGAGAAAAAGAAGACGGCGTCAACGCAGAGCAAACGCCAGCACCACATCGAGTACTAATAGGGGACGGTGCCTACGTGCGAGACCCAAACTCAGTTGAAACCCGGACCCTTTACGGTTAGCCAAGTCAGCATGTCGAGCGTACGCCACGCGCTACTTCTGCGCACTCGAGTCAATAGCTGGCGAAAACGTAGCTAACTAGTGTACTGCAGTAGCACACTGTACAATACATGCAGGAGCTTACACGGCGCGTTCAAACTCGACAAGCGCTTCACACATCGTCCAATGTCGCGACGCAGCAGAACCATCGACAAACTTCGTCTTTGCGAAGCGAAGGACCCTCGACGCCGAAGTGTAGTCGCCCTGGATAAAAAGTATGAAAGCAGACGCGTAGACGAACGCATTTTCCAAGAAACAGCAGAACGCGACTGACTCCGGCTAGCCAACTACGAGTATAACCGCTCAGTCAGCGCGCAGCTCAATCAAATCGGGTAAGCTAACGCGTCTGCCCAAAAGGTGGGTGGGAAGGGTAACTATGCCTAACGTGGACCGAAGGGTGTTTTAAAGCGGCCTGATAGGGGACCCTATCACCCGAACCGAAGGTGGTCCTATTATAGCGCACCGTAAGCAGGCGAGGACCGTCCCACAGTACGCGTTTGCGAAACGGGACGAAGGTGTCTACGCATAGGGACACTACAGGCCTGCTACGTTCAGCCATCCTAAACAGGCACACGAATGAGCGTGCACATACAGGGCATACCTGTGCAAAGAGAGCGTAAACGACGTTGCACGCTGCGACGCAGACCACTTCCGACGACGGGGCCGACAAGGCGCACTCAGCAGAAGCGTTCATTGACACGAAACGAAGGACGCGTTCTGCATGAGCGGCGGCGCTCTCCCTGCAGAAACAGGCAGTCTAGATGAAGCTCGAAGAACTCATCTAGTGCGCATGGCACGTTATAATAGTACACTGCGTAAGCAAGTGGGGAACTAAGCAACGACGTCCAAGTATACACGCCAAGAGGACCTTTGTACTGTAAAGCTTCCCTTTGTTGTGCTGCAATACTACTACATATGTACAGTGCATGCACGTACTGTATGTACTCGTCCTTCCTTGCAGGTCCCAGTCTCGTCTACGGACAGGGCACTCAAACTTGCAAGTCAACTACCCGACATGGCCGTGCAGGACGCCCAGGGCCTCAATAGAGGATGTCGGGGATCAAGCAAACTGTTATTTACGTACAGTACATACAAACACACCAATAGCCAATCTTCAAGTAGACCAGCGAGAGAAGAACGACGATATGGTCCTCGAAGATGCGCTGAAGCGACGCTTGTTGCAAGCTTCGCGTATCGGCAGCGAGCTGTTCGAGCGTCTCGATCAGTCTGCGTACATTTGAAGCGCCAAGTTAAAGCCAGACAGGCACGATGAGATTCTTCAAACTGACACAGTCTTTCACGTACTGTACACTCAGCTAAATCTCAGAGTTTTTCTCAGTTGTTTCCAACGTGTCAACTATCGCAAACACGATCCGAAAGCATGACAGTCAGGGACATTATCTCGCAGAGTTCGGACCAACAGTTTCGAAGGAAACCCCCAGACCTTCAACTTTGCCCCCTCCTCGGAGTTCCCTTTCTTTCAAAACAGTAGCAACACATCAACGGGTCATTCATTCATCGCACTTCACCTACCGTTGGTTTTCTCCGGCACGCAGCATTACCATCTTCGTCAGCGAAACAAGTCGGCTCACAAAATTGTAACTCTACAAAATAAACACGGATCAACTCCGACGAGAGGGCACAATCAGCGAATCGCGTAAGCAAATGAGTTGCGAACTGCCACCGCAAGCTACGTACTACGCTCTGTGCATGCAGCTGCGTTCGTTGCTCTCGCCTTTTGCGCCTGTACTTTATAGCGCAAGAGAATGAGGGGTGCCCGTACCGAAAACTTGATTTGTCCCTGTCTGCATACAGTCTCAAACGCTGTCAGCGAACTTACATCTCTCCGCGCATTTGCACTCACTGTCCATTGACCAGTTTTGTCAAAACTTCAAAACCAGATTTCTCAAGACTCGCTGACTATTCCGCGGCTCAATGCATCAAAATAACGGCCGCAATTTATCCGTCAGGTTCAGCGAGTCTCGAGAACTCTGTTTCTAAAATTGTGACAAAACTTGCCAATGGACAGTGATTCTTGCCGCGCGTGTGTACCAACTTGAGAGACAACGCGGACTGCGCCGTGCCCGTCGGTCACTGCTCAGCCCCTACACCAATTGGTTTCATACCTTGAGATCAGACCTCGCTGTTTCTGCGAGCAGTTGTGCGAGCAGACTCGCAGTTTCATCGGCTGACTCAGGCGCCACTGTCGACGATGCTCGAAGCGATACCAATTCCAGCTATGCATGTACCGAACATACGTCAATGCTACGTTTTAAACGGTCCGTCCACATCTCAGTCGACTACAGTAGGACCAATCAAGGGCGCCCTTACGGAGGGGGATTGCCGCCACCCGGAGGGAAAAAAGGAAAAATAAGGCTCCTGAGGCAAAATCTGGGTAAAAACAAAGGTGAAAAAGAACCGAGAATTTGCTTTCTTCAAAAATGAGTGAATTTCCCAATTTTTACCACCGAAGGCGACGCTTTCTTCTACTATTGTTACTATTATTAGCCAGTGTGTGCACTGAGTATACCTGAACCCTTAAGCGATCTGCTTTATGTTAATTTAGAGTAGCAAAAAAGAAGTCGCAAGACGAGAGTGAACAATTCTGACCACGCATCAGTCGCAAGTTCTTTTCATGAACTGCTCGGATTTATTTTGAAAAAATCTCCCAATTTCGACTCGCAAATCTGACTAATGCTCTGCAAGTCGAAAGCGCTCTCCGAAGACTGAACAGAGGTGTAGCTACGAGATCGAGAAGCCCAAGGTCCAACACCGCAAGACTTGCAAAAAGCACAAAGGAGTTTTACTCTCAAGACTGCACGAATGCGGAGGATTAGACGGCAAGTTAAACGCCAGAAACCACTCCCAATAAGTACCTTTACGCCTCGTATCTACAGCTGCGTTCACGTACACAGACCCCATCTTGCTGCATACCAGTGCGAGAAGCATGAACGGCTGATGATTCGAGTCCTGTCCCCGATGAATTGCTTCACCGACAAAATGCAAAGCACGAGTTCTGAACAAGGAACACAATAGGCATTTGACTAAACACGTGTCTACGTACAGTACGTATCTTGCGCTAGACCAACAAAGCATACCCATGACCCAAATCCGCGAACAACTTCGCGAGTGCAAGCGGCGCATTTCGGGCTGCAGACAAGCCGAGCAGTGCATCAGACGGAGACGCAAGTGCAGTCGCCGTTGAACGGCCGACAACCGCAGCTGAGCGATCAAAGTACTCATGCAGTGCTTGTTCGGCACCCGATGCATCGCGAAACTGCAGTGCGCGCAAACAGCGGAGAAAGTGCTAGAAAAACGAAACTACGTACAGTACGTAAATGATTATGCAGTGCGAATTGTGTACGTACTAGTTCGGGAACATCGTTGTGTTTGGACGCCAAATGCGCCAGTCCAGCGAACGTGGCGGCTGTTGCTTCGCCTTCGAATACATCTGAGATCTGGAACAAACGGGGAGAGAGCACCTTTTCTCACTTTTACTTTCGGCTTTACGATGCGAGACTTCGCTGTCACCGTATGTATAACATACAGTGTATATTATACATTAAGCTGTGCACCACATACAGCAGATGAATGCACTCGCCTTGCTTTGAAGAACATGTGTAAGTCTGCTCTTCGAAAGAGCATCAAGTGCTGCACTCGAGACAGTACGACTCTCCGTTGTCGTGCCCACTTCGGCGGACAAGTAAAGTGAAAGTTCGTCCGCGAGAGTGCATATTTCAGTGAAGCTAAGCAAGCTCGCTGCTACTCGCACTTTTCGTATCCACATTCCTTAACCGAGAAGGAAATACTCGTTCAACTCGTTGTTACTCATTGAACGGAGAAATCGATACAGATGGTACTGTACTTTCTGACTTACCAACAGCACTTGCCCGTCTGGCATTCCCGCCAGTGCCACTCCCAGCGGTAACGCCATCCCAGAGGGCCTCACTCGAAAGGAGAGTAAAACAACTCAAAATACCGTCTACTCCATCGATGCGAATCGTCTCGAGTCTGAATCAATACATATACATACACATATGAGACTAACTTTGCTTAATACTAGACATACCGCTGCTGGACATTTGTAAACATGAGTCCTGGTAGAACACTATCGAGTGCCCTCATCAGCTCAGTGTAAGCTAAATCCGAATCCTAGAAACCGCGTGAATCGTGCTCATATGACTTTTAAGAAAGCTAGAAACATACTGAGAGGGTCAAGCGCAAGAGTTCGAGATTGAGGTTCCTTTTTGCAGCGACACTCATCGTTGAGAAGTTGAACACGCTTTCACCGCTGCTCACATCGCGTTTTGAACGTGCGTACTCGTCAAGAAGAACGCCGACGCATAACTGAAGTTGAAATGACAGTCGCTGATTCGCGAATGGAGGGCATCGAGTCAGTACTTACCTTGAATGGGGTGACATCACATAAAGTTGAAGGAGAGGGGCTCACAAACTCCATAAGTCTTCGGGTTCAACGTGCTAGATGCAAACAAGAAGAGAAAAGTGCTCACTGGAGACAGGCGAAAAACCTGAGTACACGGCAGGTACACCAATCGGCTGAAACGAACGACAGATGCCGGTGGAGGAACAACTGTAGAAACTAGCCTACTGAGACTGGAGAGCCTGATGGCATCACACTGAATGCAGACAGTGGAATACAAAGACGTAACGACAGCAACTGTTCACGTCGACAAGCACTGACATATATAACAAGTAACACGTCACAGCCACGCAGTGCACAGCACACTGTGCGCACGGTGCACACAGAAAACACAAAAACACACATACAAAGAAACAGAAACACACTACGTCGTTTAATCAAATCAATATTTGTTAGCGAGCAAAATATTAGGGATGGTAGTTGGGGGAGCAAAAAATTTACCCCCATGCCCCCATGGGGACCCCATTTTGGCCGATTTCCGACCACACCTTAAAAATAGGGTAATTTTAGGGTAAGGGGTAATTTAGGGTAATTTTTAGGGTAGTTTTGGGGCACTCGGGGTAATTTTTAAAGTACTTGGGGTAATTTTCACTGAAAAATTTCACCTCTACCAGAGAAAACCTCTTGAAAAAAAGTTCGTTGGTAGACGGGGGAGTGCATTTTTAAAAATTTGCCCCATGGGGGAGGGGGCAGCCCCAAACTACCAATCCAAAAAATATCAATTTTCGTCGTCGCTCTCCATCCACATCTTGTTCATCATTCGCCGCGTATGAGCACGCCAAGCGGTCGATCTAACATCCGCACTGTTCGAGCGAAACAGATCCGACACCGAACCTGCTTCCACCGCCTTCAGCGTTTGCGGTGCATCTAAACGGAAATTAGGCAGCTCCAGCAGACATTTAAAGGTACAAATTGACCAATACAGATGTGTACACTAGACATACGTTCGAGTAACGTCAGATCAAATTGCAATCGCGCGAGGAGCACTTCACGACGCTGGTACTTCCGAGCATCATCGATGACACTTCGCGCAAAATGTGTGGAGAGTGCTTCTTGGCATTTGCTATGAACTTCGAGTGATGCCGGTGTTTGTTTCTCGATAGTCGGATAGGTCTCCCCGCTGTGCTGAAAGCGTCTCCTGTCGACAATTAGCTGCAGTTCTGCTCGTCGCTCGTCCGTCATCGTTGGCCATGTCTCGTGCGTGCGACGACGTCGCCAACCGCGCCGGCGCCGATTGTGCCAGCTTCTCCACTAGAAGCAGAGACAAGAAATATCTGGGAATATTGATTCTCGTCGCTTCCGGCATCCTATCCGCGCACTGCCATCCCCTGGGCACTTGAAAAGAAGGCTAAATACGAACATTTCTTTGAATCGTCTGAGCGGCGCGATGCTCTTTTCGACCACCACGAGATCGTTTTAATGAAACGATGCGCTCCGCACGCCGTGTTCGCCAACCGCGCCAGTGACGTTGGATTGTTGTAGCTGCGTCGCAGCGCTCATGTTCGAGAAAGTCTTCGATCAGATCTAAAACAGAGGTTTAAAACATGCCAAAAAAGAAGTTTTTGCCAAGACATGGACCGACATATGTAGACATGAAATACGTTAATTATGCACAACTGCGACTGCATGCATAGCACGAGGGAAAAGCAACGCGTACATGATAAATACATGTGCATACGTGTATTCATGTAATACCTGCTCGCAAATGCCGAAGAACAGCCAGTCGCCGTTCGGAGTACAATCGATTCGACTGTCGCAGTTGTAGTTCCTCGTTAAACTGCTTCTGGCGAGCTGCAAATTTATCCGAAAGTTCCTTTCGGCGCGCTCCTCGTCTATTACTAAAAACAACACAAAGACATAAAATGGCATCACGTCGTGTAAACAAGTATATCGGCAATGTCGAAAAAACATCTTGTGATTGTACTTATAGTTAAATAATTACACTAATACCCTCGGCCATTCTATGCGAAATGCAGCGAAACAGCGTGTTTGCAACTAAAAAACATTCTGGGCTGACGTGTCCGTGTTTTTCGAGTGAAAATTTACAAGTCCGAACGTCCACTCGACCACTGCACAGCCAGCTAGGAGCGTCGAACAGTAATAAAACTTTCAAAACGCAAATCTGCGACCAAGAAGAATCTCTGAGAAAAGTATTTCGAGATTCGGTTACGGAAAACGCAAGTTAAAGCACTGACTCCGGGACACGCAATCAAGTAGCTATCTTTCTTGCGCGCTGCGCGCTCCGGAAGATGCAATAACCGTTGCCTCTTAGTTATGGCACAACACAGTATTTTTTGAAGAAATTTTTCTCCGGGAGATGTTCGCTAATGTCGGAGAGCACTCGAGGGTATCAGTCAATTTATTCGCAGTGTGCAATCGAATTGCAAAACAATTGAGGTGCATTGCAACCTGAGACGCCGATAAGCGAAACCATCACAGAAACGCATTCTAACGCAGTCGCACAAAATCTATTACCCACCGAATGACAGAACAGATATCAAAATCCCTCCGCCGAACTAAGATCTCAGCAACACCACATGACTGTAAACCATCATCCATAATCGTAACAAAGCAAATCGCTTACCGAAATAATCGCGAAAGTTCTTGAAGAGCAACGCGAGCCCTTTTTACTTGTCTTCGAACGTAGACACCACGCCAAAAAGCTTGAATTTGTGTGGCAGCCGCTATCTCCATCAGCTTTTGCTCGACTTTGAGGTCAAACAGAAGAGTCTCTTTCTCTCTGCTTTTTTTTGTTTGTTTAGGCCTTTAGTGCGCTACATGACTTGTTGGCACATTTAGCTCTCT
>JAQGBB010001940.1:0-12070 GCA_034691745.1 Prismatolaimus dolichurus | reverse complement strand
ACCACAACACCTGTAAAAACGTCATTAACGTACGTACCACAACCGCTGTCAGCTAGAAGATGAATGAGGTCATCTATGTACACTGCATAAAAAACAAAGGACAGCACGCCGCCGTGTTGAACTCCACGTTGAAGAGGGAAATAGTCACGTGACACAGAGTTAGAACCAGTTTTGAGAACACAACGGGAAGACTTTTGTCAAAAGAAAAGCGTTTGTGCAATGCACTTGGGGACACCTCTACGAAGAAACTTTAAACGAAGACCTGAGTGTGAAACAGAGTCAAAAGCTTTGGTAGCGTCTAACTTAGCGGCAAAAACCGTTTAGCCGCGAGCATTATAGCAGGCAATAGTATTACGTATGACAAAGAAGGCATGGGCACATGAGAATTACAAAACTGAAGGCAATTAACTTTGAGAAAGACCGCAATTTTACGCGAGATAACATACTCAAAGACCTTAGAAAGTGTAGAGCACAACGTGATACCGCGATAATTATTTGGATCAGACGCATTACTCTGAACGTCTTTGGTAATGGGGACAACAACGCTGACGAGAAAACTGCTAGGTACTATGCAAAGATTGAGCATGATTTGAAAGAGAAGCGCAATATGAGTGACGAAAACAGCAGGAACATGTTTGAGGACAGCAGAACATAAGCCGTCAATACCAGCAGCCTTAGATTTAGAAAGGCTTTTAATAGCAACCCGAACTTCACCAACACTCACAGACACTGGAGTGTCAGCAGTGCTAGCAAGACGTTCGGAGTACTGCCTATTCAACTCCGCGGCCTGAGGGCATTCACGGCGAACAAAGACGCTAGCGAAATGCGGAAATAAGACCTTATTGGCTATAAGACACTCAGCTCTAGATGCACCAGCACGCGACAGATAGCGCCAGACGACATTGGTATGGCCGCTAGAAAGTTGCCTAAAAACCTGAGCAGCAGATGAGTCACATCCAAATACATAAAACGGTGTGAAAAGTAATTTGTCAGTGGGTCTGAAGTCGGTCGACTACAATGAGGGTATGCTTGGCTGAGGTTTCGTCGGACATATCGTTTTATCGCAGAGTTTGAACTTATGTCGTTTGATCAGGTATTATTGGTGCATTGTAGTTTTGTTGTATTGTCATATTTTGAAGGTATCAACTTTATCAAGCTTATATTTTATTTGTGGCTTTTGAATTCGTTGTGTGGTTTTGGTTTGCTTCAATTGAGCGAGCGGGCTCTCTGTTTTTGTAAGAATTGTTTGTTTAAATTGCGCTAGGACCTGCCGTCACAACGCTGTCAGACTTTCGCATTCGAGATGATGCAGGGTCTTACTTTTACGAGTCGTGCGATTTTGATACAACTCGTTTTATTGTTTGGTAAGTTATAAACAACGCAGATACGGTAATATGTGTTGCATGGGTGTTCATCGGACACAGACTATCTGTATACGCAAACTAGTGTTTTCATGACGGGTTGCACGCCTCAAAATTTCGAAATCAATTTTTTCGAGATTGGCTGAACTGATTTTGTCAAAGATGTCAAATGTCAGAAAAACTACAAGCATCATTTTGAGATCGTGGAACCCAAAATCGGTTCAGCCATTTTTGAGAAAACTGTTTGCAAAATTTTGACTCATCATGAAAACTATTTTATTGTTAAAAAGTTTGTCGCTTAGACGTGTGTGCGTGCTTGCTCTTCAGCTTTGAACCAGGTTGAGTGTCACTGTCCGTAGAGTAGCGATTGTTTGCGTTTTCTTCTCTAGGCGCAGCAGCGGTGATTGCGTCCATCTCGAAGAACACTTCTTAAACGAGAATCTTTCCAGAAACTATTTCACCGTCCACTTCGAGAACTCCCCAGTCTTACCTTTCTTCGGTATTTTCGAGATCGCCGACCAAGTCGTCATCATCGTAAACACAATCAGTCCAGTGCACTGTTTCGTTTTTCGACACCCGCAAGCGGCTTTGAGCATAGGTCGACGAAGTGTAAGCCAATATTGGACAACTTGCACGGTTATAGTTTCATATTTTTTCGTAATTTCCCGCATCTACTTCGATCTTCGAAGATCCAACTTGCCCGAGTTGCTTGTTTCAACACTCGATTGTGACGCCAAACGCTTTGCTTCGTGTTTGTGCTGCGACTGCTGTGAATCACGTTGAAGAGACGTTGACGTTGTCAGCGTTCGGCTTTTCGGACGGATCTGTCGTGCTTGTTACCTTCTCGACGACATCTGAAGGCGGTGGTGTTCTATCACAGGATGTGCAGTCAGCGATGAAGCGATTGCTTAGCGGTTTTGTTTGTGCGTCTACTTTGAGGTAGGGAAAGTGCAGGTTTTGTTTATCTTCTCAATTGTCGTGGCGACGGTCGGCGGGTAAGGGAGAGATAGTCAAATATGGGCAAGAGGAACAAAAAGGCATACTGCTATTTAAAAGAATTAATTTAAAACGCTTATATGTCAACACAGATAACATGAGAGCGAAAAGAAAGGTGTATTTGAGCTTTTTTCGATTAGTTAAAAGCTGATATCAGTTTAAACAACTATAGACAAGAAGTTTCGATGAAGTAACAGACCAGAAAGAGTAATATCACAATTGGAGACAAATTTGATGAGAATTTGTTGAAATTTTGCGAATTTTCAATTACTCATTTTATTTTCAACTTTTACTATTTGATTCATAGTTAATGCCAAATGGTTAAAAAACATTTTATCTGAACGATTTTGAAAGCAAAATTTTGCGAAGAACTTGAGGCGGAAAATATTTGCTTTTGGCCGAAAAAGTTGACCGGTTGTAGGGGAGTGGGGTATACAACAGGCTACCCTGTCGCCATGCCAATCTGAAGCGTTCTCCTGAGTAACTCGCAGTTCCGCATTTCTTAGTGATGTATGACGCATTGCGATAAGTGAGATTGTGCTTTAGGAACGACGGTTCTGCCACTAACCAATCCGTCTCCGACGTCTGTTTCGATCTTTGCGGCGAGGACATCAATTTATACACTGTGTCCAACGATTACAAGCTTTGCTGTTGGTCTTGTCGGGTGAGCTAGGAGAAGGGCTTCGTACCGTCTTGTCGGTTGTTTTCTCCGTCTCTTTTCTTGCCCACCGTCACTAGTTGCTTTTTTGTAGAGAAAAGATTTGCGCTGCACACTTGACTTGCTGACATACTTTGCTGACATGCCGGCGAGGCAGAAGCAGAGATTTTCATGTATGTAATTCACACGTTTTCGCATGTTTGATGGATGTTTACTATAGCACTTTTCATGTCGGCATTTTTGTTGTTTAGACGGAAAGAGCCTTTTGCGATTGTTGAAGGCCGACGACCGAACCATGTTGTGCTGTGCTGTTTGCATTGAATCGTCGTATCGTGTAAGTTTTCAAGAGACTCGTTGGAGTGGGTGGACGCAGAGGCGTTGTAGTGCTTCATTCTGCTTTTGGCAATTATGCTACTCGTGTACATAAGCGTACTGTACATACAGTGTGTATTATGTAGTGCTCGAGGACGCACTTTGATTATAGAAAGAGCAGGTTGACGTTCTTCTGTGTGGACGCAACTGATGGAATAGTGTTAATGGTCTAACCAACTTGACATGGTGCATATGTAGAGGATGTATGTTTGATTTTGATATCCTCTGAGGCGTACTATCTCGAGTGTGTAGTAGTAGTAGTAGTAGTAGGTAAACGCGGCCATCCACACGCAACGTAATCTAGACGAAAACGTTATATGCATAAATTCGCCGCTGCTCCCAGATGAGAGCAGGTCCAACAGTCGCGGTCTGGGCGCCACGACGATGGCGGTGCGAAAGTGACGGAGTGAAACGAAGATGAAGAGCTATGTAAAGACATCTATGAGAATCGCTGAACTGTTAGAAAGGAAAGTGACGGAGTGAAACGGAGATAGAAGAGCTGTGTAGAGACATCGATGAGAATCGCTGAATTGTTAGAGAAAAAAGTTATACGCAGCGACGAACTCCCTGCGGTCAGAGTGCGTTAGCTTCACCGACGGTCGAAACTCGCCGTCCGGCGACCGAGTTCGTCGTACGATTTTCCGTTTTGAGACGACGCAGCAGCGAAGACCGAGGACGCCGCCGCCGCAAACGAAATAGATACAATGAAGCCAAAACGAGCAAAAGCAACGTTACATGCCGCGACGCACTCCACGCGGTCGGAGTTGACCAGGCTTCGACCGACAGTCGTAACTCGCCGTCCGACGACCGAGCTTGACGCACAAAAGGAACGCTGTAGACAAATGAGTAAGCGTCGTGTGCAGAGTCACCATCGAACGTAGACGCGCCGACGACCAGCGACAGACGTTTCCCAAGCGTTGACGCAACTCTGGGTCACCAGCACGGGTGGTAGACCGACACGCAGACGCCGAAAGCAACGTGACACGAAGCAGGAAAGTGGACATGATAGTGCAAGAAAGCTTAGTGTACTTTTGCGAGAGCAGAGAATGAGTACGCGTGCTCAGTTAGCACATGTGCGGTCTGGCTTGAGAAGCGAGCTGGCAGTCTGCCAGACCTCAACACACGAACCATACAGCAGTGGCGGAGGTTATCTCCAGCTGCGGTCGGTGTCGGGCGGGCATATGCGTTGCACCAGATGTGCTGCCGAACACTTTACGTACTCGGGCTGGTTCGCGGCTGCAAGCAGCTACCTCGTTCAGGTTGTACAAGACCTGAAGGGACGTTCCGCCATCCACCACTCGCGGACGCGCCCCGTGGCAGCCCACGCCATCCCATGACGGGCGGGGTCTCGAGTGTGTACTCGCTACTCAGATGTTATCTACTTCGTGAACTACGTAGATAACTAATTTTTTTCTTCTGCTACGTTAGCTGGATTGACAGCGACGAAATAGGAGAGACACACGGTCGTTCGTTTACTTGTCCACCCGTGCTATTCCATGGTCAGAGCATTACTTTAGCAGAGTGCATTTCAATGTGCGAACACGTACGATAAAAAAGGAAAAATATAGATATCATCAGCAGCAAAAACACTTATGTCCAACTTTTATGCCAAATGCGCATACGGTTACGGTAGTGTCGGATTGCAGGCAACGAGGAAATATGAAAACCCAAACTTGCACCATCCGGCTTAGCAAAGTTATAATGAACAAGATACGATTGCAAAAAGTGTTAGAATATTACTTGATGTAGATTACACGGTTACACTGAGTGCAAAAGGGTGCGTTAGCTTATGACGCAAATTAGCTGCGAATAATATGCATGTCACGAACTGCATATCAGACGACGCAATATCACATTCATGCTAGGTATATCATGAAAAAAAAACAACAAAAATTACATGTCTGCTTGTCTCTTGGTCAAACTCCAAATTGTACAAAGAGAGATAGGCGCTATACAATTGGTGTCGTAGACACTCGTGCGACAGTTGGTGAATACGCTCAGCGCCACGTCAATTACGCTGCGCGAACTACTAATTTTACAAGCTATATTTTTATTCACTGCTTTACAAATTGCACTGCTAATTGCGGCGCGCCGTTATGGAGCTGTATAGCCATGCGAAGCGAAAATATAATAGTACACCTATAGCCCTATGGCATGCGTAATAGCTAGCTGCTCCCGCGCCCTGGTCTCTACGTAACACTCTTTCGAGCGCTTTGATCTCCATCCGCCCTGCCTCTGTACGGCTTGCTCACTAATGCCAGCGGCGATTGCGGCGGTCGCACCGCCTCGCCGAAGCATATGCAAACTATAGTCCGCTGGATCGCAACCGATAGTGCGAATACAATCGATAAAAATTTCGCGCGCTCTACCGTATGCCAGCGGCTTGCTCGGGCGACACGGAATCAACTGGCTGGTGCGGGGATCGCGTTTCAGCTGAGTGAGCAGAAATGCGTCGCTCGACAGTCGTGCGGACTGCAAATAGCGGTGCAGCAGCCGAACGGGGCACGTCGGTTTGTCCGTCGCCGCGACGTGCCGCTCGAAGCCCTTTTCCTGCTGGTCGGTCTTCGATGCTGCGTCGACGCGAATCGTGACCGCCGAGTGATCCACCTGGAATCTCAAATTACGCACTCGCAGGCTCAGTAGTTCCGATATGCGGAAAAATCCGGCAAAGCAGATTACGCAAATGACCGCTGCTCTTAAATCCTGCAGCGTCGCTTCATCTTGGACAAAAAGAAGCGCGATCTTCGTCATCATATCTGTCGTCACTGCGAATTTTTTTCTCCTACTTTTCCCGCTCTCTTGTTTAAATAACCACTTCATCATGGAGGTGACTAAGCTATCCTTAGTGGGATCCTCCAACTTCAGAAAACTTGAAGCCCATGAGATCGCTGCGACGCAATGCTTGGCGAAGGAGGATGAACGAAGCTACGAGAGATAAGCACTCAGCAGACGCGGGTCAATCGGGAAAAGCGAAACACTAGCGTTTCGTTGGCACCAATCAGTCCAGCGATCGATGGACCCGAGATAAGCTCGAACAGTCGTAACTGCTAAGCTGCCTGTGACGGCAGTGTGGGGGAGCCTGGCGATAAGCGCGTCGACCGCCGAATTACCAAAAGACGATTGACCTGCGGTATTATTGTAAGTGTCGATGAGATCTAAAACCGCAGTAGTAAGGTAAAAAAGAATTCTTTCTCTTTTTTTGCAGCTTCGTGTAACTAGCTCAGGGAGGCTGGGTGGGGACACACAAAAACGAAAGCGCGGAAGAAGAAAACGACGAACGACGTGAAGTGAGGAGGGAGGGACAGCGAGTCTCAGTGAGAGAAAATTCGACCCTACATACGACAGCAAGGAAAGATGACCTATCGTCGTCGGCCTACAGTAACCTTCGCCTCAGAAGAGAAATTCCATTATCTACTTCGTGAACTACGTAGATAACTAATTTCTCTTCTTCTGCTAAGTTAGCTGGATTGACAGCGACGAAATAGGAGAGACACACGGTCGTGAAGCTAAAAAGATGGCCACCGTACAGTGATAGTGTCAACGACGACATCGAAAAGCGAAAATGATGTTTACGTAATTTTGCTTCAATCCGGTCGCGCGATTTCCGCATATGACGTCACGCAATTCTGTGTAGCTACCTCACATCTAGATATACACCTTGTATTAAAACGGGTTAGCAAATTATGGCAGTAATAGCCAAGCTAGTGCCCGGCGCAGGTTGCGCTGTCGAGCTGCTTCCGCTTCATGCCCACAGATTATCGCGCCCGGCTTATGACAACGCTGTCGAGCTACATTTCGGCGTTATTAGTCGAAAAAACAAAGCTAATTGTACACGCCCGGCGTATCCAACGCTGTCGAGCTTCCAATCGGTAAACAAGGGTTGCTCTTCAGTCGAAAAAGAAGAAAACACCCGCTGAACCTTCCCGGCGAAAAAATGCTGTTGGAGTCCACCCCTGCTGCAAGGATTGAACACGCATGATCGATTCTCATTTTTCGCTGAATAATGTGCTCGAAATCCGCCAAAAATGGCCAAAATGCAGCGGAGAGCCATTCTGGTACAAGCAAGGATGCACTGCACTTATAACGATCTGCTTGAAACAAAACTCTAGGAATCAAATGAATAGGTGGTACTAGCCAACAATTTTCGCTTTCCCAAGAATAACTGAGGCCATTGACGCCGGAACACCCGGGCTCCCAATACCTCGAATAAAATTTCTTTGTTTTAGCATTCGCCGCCGATGCGAAGCAATCTACCGAGTGAGGACCGAAAATTTTTTCGATCTGCATAAAAAACGGCCGAGTGATTGACCAATCATCTAGATCGACTTCACGATTGATTTCGTCGGCGATTTGATTAGCTTCTCTAGGAATCCAGTCTATAGAGAGTGTGATACCATAAGCTGATGTATGCTTGAAGATGTCCATTGCCAGTGACTGCAAATTTGGCTTTGAGCTACCATTCTGAACAATGCGTACTGCGCTCTGATTGTCTGAACGCCAGTTGACTGCCTTTCCGCGCAAAATTTCGCTAATGCTATACACACCAAAACGAATCGCCTCTAATTCTCTCCATATGGAGCTCTTATGCTTTTCGGCTTCAGAAAAAACCTTTTGGCACTTGTGGCGAGTGCCGCTGATTTCTACGAAAGCACCGTGCCCAAAGGAACTCGCTTCTGAAAAACAAATCGTCTCTGACCTATGAAGCTGCGCAATAGGCCGACTTCGGTTTCTGCTCAGATAAGGCAACCAAAATTTTAGCTCTGTTCTGACATCTGGTGGAATCCGAACTGAACGACGAAAATCGAAGTCGTTATAAGCAATGTACGCGTATGTGGAGCGACTCATGAGACGAGTAACGTTTCCCAAAGCCAGCGAGAGAGAAATAATTTTACCCGCTACGGCTGCTAATGTTCTCAATTGAACGCGAGACGAAGCAATGACATTATCGAAAAATTCGATATATTCCGAAACTTTATCATCGGAAACGCCAATTCGAAAACGGTTTAAGTTGAGAAAAAAGCCGAGATATTTTGGTAGATACTGAACGGGAGACCAACCGCTTTTAGTTTCGTTTGCAACCCAACCAGCGTTGAATAAATCTATCTTAACGAAATTTGACATGGATAAACAAGCCTCAAAGTCTTGGTGCGTTCCGAAACCATCGTCGATGTAAATCAAGCATTTGTATCCCCTTTCGTTCCAGCGTTTGGCGAGCGGACGCAAAACTTTAGTGCAAACGAGCGGAGCTACCTTAAGAACAAACGCTAAAACGGTAAAAACAAAAAATCTGCGCCTGCCTGCAAACAACCATGAGAAACCACGATACGTCTAATGAGGTTCGTAAATATCGATGTGGTGATAACATGACGAGATGTCGAAGCTGAACATAAAACCGCCTGGCTGCACGAAAGATAGGGCGGTAGCCAGATCGTCAAGTTTAAACTTTTGATCGTACAAAAATTTGTTTGTATGTCTGCAGTCCAGCACCAGTCTATGCTTACCACGCTGAACGGCTACCGTAAGCGGATTAACGACGACTGGAATCTCAAAAACTTCCTTAACGCATCTACGCTCGATCAGCCTCTCTACTTCCAAAGTGACAAAGACGTCGTGATCCAGGGCCGACTTATTATTAGGAAGAAAAACTGGAGGAGGTCGACTATAAAAAGTAAAACGAAAACCCGACTCTACAATTTCCATAACTCCCTGGTTGGCTAGCAAAATATCTCTTTAAAATAGGGCACTATTCTTTAGTCGTCCTTTTACGTCGGCTCCAGCTTCGCACATAACTTCTAGTTTACACTTACACTGTGCGACGTTACTCAACCGAGCCGACAAGGGAGGTGCGCCAGTAGACAGTGCTGATATCGGCGGTGGAGGAACTAACAACGGTGGGAGCGGCGGTGGGTGCAAAATGTTAGAAACGGCCACGACTGCTGCTTCCGCTTCTGCCGTACGGGAAGGCGGCAAATCGATCGGAGCGCTTGCGGGCGGTGCCGCCGATGAGAGGATTGCCGCCGGCGCTGCCCACCGCGGTCGGATTCGAGCACTCTCGCCAGAAGTGCCCAAGCTCTCCGCAGTTGTTGCAGGTGAACTTCGAGCGAGGATCGTCGACACGTCGAAAGAGCAAAACGCCCTGCAGGCCGTGCTTGTGGTTGCCCACGCCAACGGTGGCGTGCTGCTGCGAAAATCGAAGGGTCGCCGCCGTTCTCGTGGAGACCGGCTTCGTCTCTTTCGTTTGCCGACGCTCGAGCTGCTTTTCCGCTTTCGAGAGCTTACGCGAGAAGGAATCGTCCGAGTGCGACCCATCTCCTTCGACCTCCGTCACGAGCTGCCACCCGAAACGTGACTTGTCAGCAGCCTTGATGCACTGCTGACGGCGTTTTAGTTTCGTGTAAGCGCGCCTCTGCTCGGATTGGATCACTTTGAGCTTCGCGAAAACCTCTTTCGGCGTGCGTCCTTCTTCGAGCTCGCGAACGAGCTTTTTTGTATCGTCGGAGGCGTGCTTGAGAGGTCGAAGAACACTCGCGTTGAACTCGAAGTTGCACTTGTTGCCCTGCAACTTGAACTCGAATTTGCTCGACTCGCTGCGTCGATGATCGACGACGGAGAAAGCAGTACGCTTGATCTTAGATTCGAGAAAAGGTGCGAGAGCCTCGGCGAGATCTTTCGCGTTTTGCGCCGACGGCGACAGCGGTGATTTCTCCCGTTTCTGCCGATTTCGCCGACTCGAGTGATCCTTGGAGTACCTTCGAGTCGTTGCTGCTAGTGCTATAGCTACGAGATCGACTGCTTCGCGAGCTGCTAGTGTCAGAAGTGCTCATGCTCTGACCAAACGACGATAAAAATACGCACGGACGTTCGCAGGCAAATAACGCACACGCGAGGAGGACACACAAAGACGAAAGCGCGGAGGAAGAAAATGACGAACGACGTGAAATGAGGAGGGAGGGACAGCGAGCCTCAGCGAGAGAAAATTCGACTTTATATACGACAACAAGGAAAGATGACCTATCGTCGTCGGCCTACAGTAACCTTCGCCTCCGAAGAGAAATTCCACTCTCTGCTCCCCACAAAATGCCATCTGGGCGCCAAAGCCACGAAACAACAAACCGCGAAATTTTGCAATCACCTAATCGCTCGGGATTTGAAAATCAATGTTTAGCGCTGCATCTTTTACGTGGTTTCGTGGTGTCGTGGATAACACGCCTGACTGCTCATCCACAGGTTTCCGGTCTCACCTCTGCGAACAACTCTTTTCCACTTTTTCCGGTAGCATAAGGGGTCATAGGGACAGTTTCCACGCGCATTTCGAAAACGTACCGACCATGGCTGACGACAAAACTACCGTAATCGATAGGAAAGTTGAACGAGTTCTTCATGCGAACATTGCTCACGTTTCCGTTTTCCGGCTCGTTGATTGAGACGTACGCGTTCGCCGCCAGCGAGATTCAGCAATTTCTCGCCGCTGCGATGCTCGTTTCCCCATTCGACGTCGGCTTCAATGAGCAGCTCACGTCTGGCATTGGCCGATGGACTTTGAGCCGAAAAATTATTCCTCTTTCGTGGGGCTTCGCGCAGATCGTCGGCGATACGGCGCATCTCGATCGGCTACTCCGCTGGCTTTCCGAGCTAACCGTCGACAAGCATAATGTCGCGCGTGTTGGGAAATGCATATTCGACCTGGAGATATTTATCGCGTTCTGGAACGAAACGACCGATGCGGCATATCGTGAAAAGCTCGCGTCGATTTATCATAAAAAATGTGGCGAGTGGTTTGCCGCCGACGCGCACGTCAGAATGCGTTCGCGTTTCTTGAGTGTTGATCCGAGCGAGCGTAATGAGGACACGCTAGCGCCGTATGACGATCGATTGTTTTGTCGTTTTGTTCGCGTTCTTTCGGCGCTGAAGTTTGGTTGAGTGTTCTACACGATACAGAAGCGTTTCCTCCACGCAACGTACGAGCTCGACTTGTCGCGATATCTCTTCGTGCGAGAATGGAAGGAGAAATCGGAACTGGAAGAGTGTCCGGAAATCGAGCTCGCATCACTTGGCGGCGTCGACGTTGACGATTTTCGATTCCTGGGTTCGCCGAGCACGCTGGGTGCTTTCGCGGAAGTCCTAACGGAGAGCAAGTGAAGCTGCGGGTTCTCAAAAACTTTGTTATAGAAATTATCGACAACAAAAAGTTGATGCAGGAAACGTCGATTCAAGCGAGTCTATGGATCGGCGGAAGCTGTTCTATGACCGTTCGCTATTCTACTATAACAGATGAAAAGGAGACGACGCTCAAGAACATGTTGAATAGGCTGAAAGATGCTGCTTCTCCGGCGAGCACTATCGTGGACGGAAACAGCAGATAACAACCCTTTCGGCAATTGCAAAGATGTTGACTGACGCTGTATATAAACTATACTGGTTTACGCATTACATTACACAGAGCAAATAGGAAAACCCGTGGATTTTCCATTTCAGCGTTGCGTCGGGAAAATGCAATTTATATGCTAAGAGAGCCCGCGGGTTCGGACACAAGTATATCGGCAAAGCCGAAAAATGAAGTTTCTGGTTGTGGTTATAAAGTCGTAGTTTATTGGTTGTTGATATCAACAAGTAAATCGGCAAAGCCGAAAGGCATCCTGCCGTTTGACAAAAAAAGCACGAGCAAACTTGCAAAAACTTTTCA
>JAQGBB010001939.1:0-12073 GCA_034691745.1 Prismatolaimus dolichurus | reverse complement strand
ATGTGCGTGTGATTCTTGTCCGAGATGTACTCCTGATACACCTGATTGATGTGGACGCGCTTCGTGCCATAGCGCCGCCGCAACAGAAGCATGAAGGCCTTTTTGAATTCTCTAGAAGCGAGCGAACGCCAGTCAATGAAGGCGCACGTCTGAGTGACTTTATCCCCTCTAAAACTTATTGCTCACTGTGAATATTCGGCGATAACTTTATTTAAATTCTGCGCGCCAAGGAGTAGCTGACGTTGATGGCCTTCGGACATCATGTGGCACTTGAAACCGTTCTACAATTGCATCAACAAAATCAAAAACTAAGAAAATACGCCAACAGAAAACAATGGCATGCCGAAAAAATTGCCTTTCGATCCCTCTGGAACTTTTGTACAGAAAACTGATACACTACAAACAGAAAAGCAACACTCAAAGAAATTTAATTTGGAACCAAGCTAGCTCAGGGAGCGGCATCATATTCGCCCTAATAAGCTACCCTTAGCCTACCTCATCGCGACATTGCTTCTGGCACATCTGACAAAACCAGCGAAGTTTCTGCAAACCCTTCGACTTGATTCGGTTCGATATGCCTTTCGGAGACCACGCGTCGTGTTTCGGCATTGTTGTAGCTTTGAACGGGCGTAACACGAACTGCGAGACTAGCAGACGTTCTCTGCAGTCCCTGAAGCCTAAAGCATATGCACAAAACACACAGACGAAGGATTCTCATAACATTTCGAGAGAACGGCGACAAAACTGAAGCAGGCGAGCTCGCTCAAATAAAAGTTGCTCAGCGGAGCCTGTGACTACCTCGCTCGTTATAGCTGTGTCGGCTTCACAGGAGCCAATAAGCGTCAAAAGCGTACTCACAAGACTGATAGCTCAACATTCAGCAAATCCAGTAAGCTAAACCTGCGAAACAGCATCGCTGTCCTTCCAGTCCAGCTAATCCTGCTTACGGCGCTCCACACGACGGCTCTCGTCGGCACTTTGATCGCTTCTCATCTAACAGCGAACGCAACAAGTTCAGCATCGCACCTAATGGTCAAACTTCCGTCCGCAAGAACGAGCTTCGTTCGCACGTCGGACGCCGAGCAGAAACGATGCAGACCCCAACTCGAACCGACGCGCGCTTCAACGTCACCACTTTGGAAGATTTCGTCCCCTCCTCCCACGATCAACACAAAGGTTCTCCACCGATTCGTCCTTTATCTCGCGGCAAAGAAATAACGAGATCCAATTATCATAAGCTTCCGCTACATAAAACGTCCTTTGCGAACGCCCACGAGCAGAAACGCTGAATTCCAAACTGCCACGTGGCGGTTTATAGTCGCGAAAATCGTCCGCGGACTTGGAGCGAATTTCCTCGCCGTCTTCGTCGGCAGTTTTCCGTTTTTGCCCATCGATGTGCTCCCTGGGAGTAAACACCCAGGGGGAAACCCCCTGGGGGTACCCGGGGGGCGTTTGTTTTGCCTACACTCCCGGGGGTAAACCCCCTGGGGGCCAATGCACGCTTGTTACAATTATACATTTCCGGATTCAATCAAACAAAAAGTGTCTTAGCTTTTATGAAAGGCCCCTTAAGCACAGTTTTTATTAACACACAATTCTACAGAAAGACCGAGCTGCCATACTTGTCAAAAAAGAAATTCAAATTTTGTGTGGATATTTCCTATGTTTAGCACATAAATGTTCAGACAAGCTTGGGGAGGAGGTCCAAAAATTCAAATTTTTGTCGGACGTCTTTTATGGAAAGCCCCTAATTGTTGGACCTAGAACAAGACTAAACCACTTGAGATTTTGTGATAGTGCGGAAATTTTTTTACTGGCGACTTCCATCTTTTAAAAAACTGCACACTAAGTCGCGATATTCTGCTGCATTTTACGAGCTCAAGACACTTTTTGTTTGATTGAATCCGGAAAATGTATAATTGTAACAAGCGTGCATTGACCCCCAGGGGGTTTACCCCCGGGAGTTCAGGCAAAACCAACGCCCCCCGGGTACCCCCAGGGAGTTTTCCCCTGGGGATTTACCCCCAGGGAGCACATCGATGGGCGAAAACGGAAAACTGCACTCACGATATCGTAGTGTTTCGTCACGTGACGCGATTTCGCGACTTCACTCGATGACTGCGTTGATTTTAGTTCAGTTCAACAAATTTTCAGAAAAACTTAAAAAATAGCATTTCAGAATTGTTTCAATAAAGATAAAGGGAACGCACTGTATTTGATTAGAGTACACTTTCTGTAAACATGCATCCACGTTCTTCTTCAGTTTCTACTTTTGGCGCCATGGGCGCCATTCGAATCGATGGCTCGTCCCTGAACGAAACGGTTGTAAGCTTTAAGCTAACCGACGCCGACAGTGGCTCCTTTCTGGCTCCACCTCGGTGTAACAATCCACACAGTGCGGTCCTAAAATTCGCGTCCTTCCATGCGTAGACGAACGGATTGTAGAAGATGTAGGTCTTTGCCAACAACGACGAAACGAGAACCCACAGCGGCGTCAGCGTCCCCTCGGGCCCGAACTGACCGATAAGCGCGACGATCGCAAATGGCGTCCACGCAACCATGAAAACGACAAAGACGAGAAGCATCACTTTCGCCGATCTTGTGTGCGCCGGAAGTTCGACGGCTTCATCGTCTTCCTTCGAGGCTCTCCAACTTCGTCGTACAGACATCATCTGACGATCGTTAGCGCGAAGGATGAAGTAGATTTTCAGATACGAGAAAGTGATTACTGAGACGGGGATGATGAAGCCAAACGCGAAGAGGTAGATGATATACGACCGCGATGATGCGTCGGTTGAGACAAAGTCGAAGAGACAGAAGGTAAAGTAGGGAGTGAGGCCGAAGCGACTCCAACCGAAGAGAGGTGGAGCGATTACGGTAGCTGAATAAATCCATGCGAGGGACAGCATGAAAAGTTTGCGCTTTCCGGAAAATACGAAGTGGACTTTAAAAGGATAGGCAATGGCGTAGTAACGCTCGATGGAGATGAGTGAAATGGTGAGGATCGAGAGGATGCCGAAGAAACCGTGCACGAAAGCGTCGTACTCACAGACTAGAATACAAAACAGTGGAAATGTGTCAAAGAGATAACTTCTCATAACAACAACACACAACACACTTCATAACAATATGTTTAAAATAACTTTGTAAAATGCTATAAAAAGCAAGTCAGATGTATCGATTCTCGAAACCCACTGAAACGAAACCTGTTTTCACTTGACTTCAAGACAAGACCAGAAAAAATGCAAAAACGTATGTGAAAACAAGTGAACCACAAAGCCAAAAAATGCATTTGGCTGTTTCACAATAAAAGACAAGCACGTAAGTTTTTGAAACAAGAGAAAAGGAAGCCACGACTTGTCGCCGTACTTTGTTTTTCCTTGTTCTCTTGTAAATTAAAAAATATGGCGAGCTTCCAACGTACAATCGCAACTATACGGTCTTCGCGCTGGAATTACGAGAAGTTTCCGTTTAACTCACTAGGTGGCGCCCTTGTATTCTGTAAATGCGTCGCGCCCAGTGTGGACGTGACATTTTGAATGCGAAGACGGGAAAAGAAGGAAATGGTAAAAAAAAAGGAAAAGAGGAGGAAGTATTTTTTCAACCAATTGGTCATTCTTTTGCTTACACCCTTCAGAGCTCCAGGCAGGATGCAAAAAGAGAATTCAAACCTTTGACCATTATGACGTTATGACCATCAACTATAAAGATCAAATCGCAAAGTGTACCATATCGTAAATACACACATCAAATTTCAGCAAAATCCGTTGAAGCGTTCAGAAGTTATGCGCTGTGTGTTAGTGAGCCTAAAAATTCTTATGCCAAAAACCATCAATGACAATAAATTTTTAAGCATTACGTACAAACAGTGTGAACACCAAATTTCAGCCAAATCTGTTCAAGCGTTCTGAAGTTTTGTACAAAATACTTTATTTTCACATAAGAGTGAGCCTCCTAAAGCGGCATTCCCGAAGAGTATTAGACGCTCAAGCCCCTCTACCAGCTCGAATCTAGTTTTTGATCAAGGTAACGTTCTGCGAAATTTCAGCCCGCTAGCTTGCTTATTTCGAAAGTTATCGTGCCGACAGACAGACGGACGCACGCACGGAAGAATAGCGGAACGAGACGGCCCACCGCAAGAGACCTACTGACTTCGTCAGTGAACTTAAAAAGCAAAATTATCTAAACAGATAGACAACAAAATTTATTTGCTTAATTGAAAAATTAAGAATTCAATATGAATACAATAAATGTAAAGCTTGTGATTAGCTGTAAATAATGCTGAAACTCGAGTCTATACCTGCCGCACCGAAGTACCAGAAATTATTGAAATTAGAAGCTGCGAGATTGAAGTACGCAAGAAGCGGAAGTAGAACAGCGGAAAACGCAAGGTTGATTTGGAATGTCTGTTGCGACCGAAATCTCCTCGTGCTAATTAGGAAACAAAAAAGTAATGAAAACAATAGACACCCAGCCAATTGACTTAGACTGACATTTTGTTTCAAAATTTGTTTTTGAAAAATCACGTAAATAATTTGAGAGCAGAAGAGGACGTCCAACACAAGAGCGAATTTGACGCTAACGTCACAACGAAAAACCTCAGGAAAACACGCTTTTTACATTTGCTGATATCGCGGAAGTGTGGCAATAGATGGCGTTATCTATGACAATAGCAGAGATGAAATTATAATAAAAAACAAATATTTGTTACTGTGCTGTGCCATCAGCCACAAACGGTCTTCATATATCATTCCGTAATTTAAAAATGGTTTTTGAAACCAGTTTGCGAGCGCAATTTTGCTCTACAGGACCGCACAATAACGTCTTTTGCGCGTTTCAATTAGCTGATTGTACTAAAATATTATGCCTCGATGCTTAAAACAGGCGAAAACGCTCAGGCGAAACCGTGAAAGTTCGGCCAAATTTTGCGCAATTTCTGCTACAATTTACACCATTTCGCGATGCGCAAACACACCGTTCCGCAAATGTTTTGGGCCTATGTGAAAGCTCATGCCACAATGCTTGTACTGAAATATGTCTCGCCACGGTTTTGACAATATCGTGGGTACGTTTGTCGATTTTGTATAAACTTCCCATCGAACCATGAGCAGGGTCATATGGCGCTTTAAGACCAGAGTTGCTCCAAAAACGTCAGTTTATGCAGAACTACTCAGCGACGCTAGCTGCATTTCCATGCCAAATTTCAGAGCGATTCTTCAACTCTTTCTGCAGGCCTTCATTCGATTCCCTCCTTGACTCTTTAAGACCCAAGATTTTAATTTAAACATGACATTCCTTCCAATCTAACGTCATACGTATTGGGGCCATTCATTAATGACGTCACTTGCAAATTCAAAATTTTAGACCTTTCCTCGTCATTGGGCCAAACACATAAACATAGACTATTTTTTACACCTAGCGTCACTTCCTGTGCAAAATTTCTTGATCCACCCTCCCTCCTCGAAAGATGACGTTATTAATGGATGGCCCCGTATGTTTCCTACATGATTCACCTGCAGTATACAACAATCACGAGCATATTTCCAAGCACGGATGCGATCGCTAGCAGCAGGACAAAGGTCGCGATCGCGTTATAGCCAATCGTCGAGAGGTCATCAAACTGGAGCCAGTAGACGTCGACAAAATGAATTATTTCGGAATTTGACCGGCAAATTCGCTCCAGAATGGGCGTCATTTGCGTGAAATTGCAAGAAGCATGAAAAGATGTCATCGTTTTCATCGTGTTGAGAAGTAGTACATTCCTTTTACGTTAGAAAATCGTTGATTACAATAAATTATTTGCCTTAGCAACAAGCTCAAAAAGGACTCTCAGATACTTCTGACGAACGAATCCGCTCAGCAGAAATCGAAACAAAACGTAAACAAATCACTGCTAACAGTGACGAAAGATGCATCTGATTAGAAAAACAATTTGTTTTAGCGAACCTACGACCGTCCGCTCATTAGTTGAAAAGCATCGGCTTTTTTTATTGCACAAACAAGACGGATGCGTTGCTAATGAGGATGATAACACGATGAGAGTTGCAGCACGAAAATGTTCTTCTTGGCAATTCCGAATGACCTCAGTAAGCCGCCTCAACGACGAAACTATACTGATGCATGTCTAGAATTGATAACAATCAGTAGTAAGTTGAATGCCGATTACTAAAATTGTACGACAAAAATTTTCTATCTGTAACGGGTAACACGAAATTTTCAGACTCATTTTTAGAGCCATTGACGCACGTCAGTGACCCTATTGCGGTGGCTCTGCGTTTGTCGGTGTGTTTGTCGACACTATAACTTTTGAAATAAAAGTGCTAGCGGACTGAAATTTTGTACACGGGTACCTTGGAGCAAAATTAGGTACAAATTTATATATGGTCTTTAAAAATCTTTTATGGCAGCACCATCAATGACAAAATGCTTAAAATTTGTTTTGCACATAACTTTTGAATGCGTGAACGGATTTGGCAAAAAATTTTTGTGCTATCCGGGCACAGTGCTGTGCACAGCCGCATGCAAAAAGTTTTAGAAATCACTTATAACTGCATCATCGATGACAAAATGCTTAAAAATCGTTTTGGACATAACTTTCGAATACGTAAACGCATTCCACTGAAATTTCGTGAGTGCCATCTCGTCACCATACTGTGTATATAGCGCGTGCAGTGCCATCCTGCGCCAATACTGTGAATAGCGCATGCAAAAACACAAAATCCACTTATAAAAAAACTATTAATGCCAAACGTTTCAAAGTGGTCTTGGGTGTAACTTCTGCATGCGTTTACAAATTTGGCTGAAATTCAGTGTGCATATTTCCCATATAATGTTCTTCAAAATTTCTCTGTCATAAATAATTTGTGTCATGAGTGGTTTCAAGCTCACTTGCGCACTGCGTCAGTGACCTTCGAGAATCGGTACATCCGACTTGTTAGCTTCAGCCTTTTACCCTACATAATTAGCAGATATTGGGGCACGCGAAAAAGACATTTCCTGCGAAAAATAGGTAGCGTTATATGCGCGTTGCTTGTTTCTGATTGACCAGGCTGACCGACGGAATGCTCGCCCGTTTAAAACTGCCGTCACTTTGCGTTCTTCGTTCTCTCGCTACAGGCAGCCGTTTGAAACGAGCAATATAGCGTTTGAACGAGCATTTGGCGCTAGTTCACGTGTTTGGTCGCCGTTTGCCCAAAATTATTCGCACGCGAAATAGCGGCACGTTTTTTACTGTCGCAAAAGTGTGCGTGACTGATCCGCAAAAGGTATATAAAAGTCCGCTTATCTTCGCTTGTAACGGAGCGAAGTTGATGAAATTTCGTTTCCAATCCACGTTTGTGGCGGGAAGAATATTTTTCAAACGGCATTTCGTGGAGCGTACTAGCGCACTTACACGGCGATCAGTTACGCACTCGTTTTTCGCCTCGAAAACAGCAATCGGCGTTTTTTTTTGAAACACCATTTCTCGTTTTCTCTGTTGCAATCATATCTGGCTGTTTGAGCTCTGTTTCTATGTATTTGAGCACTATGGTTGCGTATTATGCAACTCGCCAATGACAAATGTATTGAAATGTCTTTTGTTTTTGCTTCAGATTGAGCAAACGTTTATTACTTTCTCCTTATTTCCCGTCCTTTTCTCAAGCATTCGTTTGCGCCGGCGACAATGTCGTGTGTTTCATATGCTGCGAGTGACGAAAGTACAGAGCAGCTCGTTTCGCTGAAGATGCGGGAGCTTGTAAGAAGAAAAAGCCACGCAAATGCGCGCTTCGCGTGCGAAGGTCGATCTGATGGCGCTGGAACGCGCACGAATTGCGCAAGGCGACACAATGCGCGTATCGTGAGCATAAACGGGGCGCCACGCCATTTGCAGCGTTATAGAACACTGTGTTCCAAACGGCGAGAGCTCTAGAACGCGCTTCAAAAGTAGAAAGCTATAACATGGTTTGTAGAGCACAGAGCAGCAAGCAAACACTTCTAGACTTGATTTTCTGACCATCGGATGTTGCGGCGTACGTACCTACAATTTCAAGCGAAAACGGCAATTATTCATTTTTGCTGAAACGCCTTCTGCTCTTATTGGAACACTGCCGTTTTTTGTAACGCAAGCAAATCCAAAACGAAAATGACGGCTGACGTCTTTCGATTTCGACGCAGCAAACGGTTCGCGGATTGACTGAGACGCTGTGGAGATATTGCTATCGAAATGCACACGATTACGAAGCTGAATTTGCACGGTGCGTGACTGATCAAGCATCGCTTCGCGCCGCAGGGTATAAGTCCGTTGAGGGACAGTGAGCAACAGCTATCTCAAACGAGCACGAAACGTGCTCCAAAGTTGCTGGACTGCACTTTTCCGTAGCTTTTGTCGTCGAGCAGTGCCAGGCGAAGAAAATCGAGCAAGAAATTGTTCGTGTTTCTGCTTGTGCGTGATTGATCCTCACTCAGCGTTTGACAGATCGCACGAGAAAAAGTCACAAGGCTGCGCGACAGCGCATCTGAAGCGCCGTGATGACCTCTTTCCAATGGTACATCGCACGAGATACTGCGTGCACGCGTTAGGGAGTAATTCGCATTTTTGCGTGACTGATTATTTAGGCTTTACCGTACTTTGTGGTTGGTGCTTGTTCTTGCTGTGCGACATAATTTTCACCTTCCACGATGAACAATTCAATACTTCAACAAGTCATGTGTAACCGAGTCTCAAGGGCCACTGACGCCGGGACGTTTGCGACTGACACAATAATATACTAAGCGAAGCATCAACCGCCGAACGTTCGTATTAAGTTTGGATAAAATCCACTCACAAGTATGCTCAAGTTATGCACAAAATTGCTCACAATAAAAAAATTGATTGTATCGGTTTTTGAAATGGTTCGCCAGGTGGCGCCCCTGCAGCTCACTTGCCAGGTGGTGCCTGTGCTCTGCCATTACAGCGAATCAGATTGCTAAGAATGCGGTCTGTTGCAATTCCGCACGCGCGCCATCAAGTGACGAAGAAGTAAACGCATTACTCATCATAGGTTTTGGGTAATTTTTTGGATCCCGATGCCGCAAGTTGCCCGATATGGCCCATATAGGAATTTGAATCTAGATTTCGCTCGAGGTACCCGCACACAATGTTTCAGCCCGCTAGCTTTCTTATTTCTAAATTTATGGTAAAAACACACAGACAGACACGAGCCACGGCAATAGGGTCATTGGCGCACTGACGAGATCGAACCTTCGCTCCTACTCAAGTCCGCATAACATTGGTAAAACAAATTTGAAGCGCGCCGCCTGGTGTACGAGAAGAGTTTGTGTTGCAATTTTGAAACCGTCTTATATCGCACGGCAGAGGATGTGCAAAAAGCACGCGCTCAAAAAATGATGTTTTTGAATCCCCACCCCCTCGTGCTCTTTTCTACGTATAAGAAATAAGCTAGTTTAACACATAACATGCTCTTTTTGCCCACATCCACCACCACGCGCTTGCAGTAACCGAAATTTTGCGACAAATATTTTTTATCATAAGTGAAATAATTTTTTGACCATTCGCCATTTGTAAAATGATTTTTTATTTTCTCCGAATTGAACTGTTTCTGATTTTTGTGAATTTTTTTGGATTTTTTTTCCGTATTTGTCTGATTTTCTTTTAATTACTAGTTTTCGCTTTACGTCCGTGAATGATGAATGACTTTCGCTCTGAAAGCGAAGAAAGTATAAAATATGCACTATAGTATTTATAGTAATTATTTATGGTAATAGTTATTTCTAGTATTTATGCGCTGCCAACCATTTTGTGAGAACGTACCTGTGACAACTGGCCACCTCGTTGCTGGCGTTCTGGGAACGCACACTACAGGAACGGGCTACGACTGTTCTGCTAAGCTACTCTGCACCAGATAAAGAAATGGTTCGTAGGTTCGACGTCCGTGGTGGTCCGACGTTCCCAAGAGACGCCTGCTATAGGGTGAGTTGCTCCGGCGAACGCCCAATTCCCCCGCCATCGCTCTGTGAAATCACCGGAACGGGCTGACAGTTTGTATTCGCCGCGAACACACCTGGACCTCGGTCGGATGGTGGACAAGGGCCGAAAGCGGGTGGTCCTCCGAAAAGCGGATCGTCGCCGGTTTTGACTATGGAGTCTTCAAGTCTCGTCGGTGGGCCAAAGACGGAGAGTCCACCATTATTGACTGGTGCGCGCGGAAGCGATAGATACGTTTGGCGGACGCGGCGAATTAAATCACGTGCCAAGGAGAAACGTTCCAAACGTGACGTTCCACTGTCGGCCCAGTGACTCCACGCAAAAACCAAGATGATTTGAAACAGCTGAGGAGAGAAAGAAAAAAGTTCGAATAAATTCCCATCATAAACTTGATTTTCAGCGATTGAACACCTTTTTTCAACTGCAGAACCAAAGGAGTAAATGGTGAATTTCTTTTCTCGGTCGGCGACCAGGGAAAATGATAAAGGTACCCCTGTCAAAAAGTCAGTCCAAGAAAAATTAAAAGAAAATGAGAAAAGTAGCGGATAAAGGCTTAGTTTTCACATACGTTTTTTTTTCAAAAAATTTACTCAAAAATCTCCAAAACATTTCTCAAAAATCCCTATAGAAATGCCAAAACTTAATGAAACGTCAAAAACTTTTCCTTGCGTTATACGCCCGTCGCAACCCGATAGAGTGTGGCCTATGGTCACGGGTCCCACCAAGAGATCGGATTTCACGTCCTCGTTAAAAATCCTTCACCGTACGTGCTCTTTCTCTTACATAAAAGTTCATTCTGATGTATCGATGTAGCTTGCAAGCTTCAGGAAGCGGAATCGGCTAGAGTGGACCGAATCGTCCTCTCCATCTTTCGACCCAGTTCAGAACAATATTTTGAACTTTTTCATCGAAATGTCACGTTGTTTGTCGGAGGTTTGGCTTTCACTGTCGCCAACTGTCACTTTCGCTGGTATAATTACGTCGCCATTTGCTCAGCCACCCGCGGGCTGGCGCGCGACCCTTTACACGATTTTAACAAAGTGAAAGCGTAATGAGCAGTGTCAGAACAATTTGCTATTTTTAACAGATCACCGATTTTCATACCAGTCGCAAGAGCTCGCACGGGCGGAAGTAAATTAAAACGGCGACTGCCGCCGAAAACCATATTCACACAGTCGCAAAATCCGATCCGCGAGTGAAGAACATTTTTGTCGGACTCATCGGCGCGAAAGTGATTATATCACAAGATATAGAAAAGAGAGAAAAAAAGCCCAGTTTTCTGTGAGGCAGAGTGAGAAAGATAAGTAGGCAAGGGTGAAAATAATATCTCTTTTGGCGAGCACAAAATAGGATAGTATGCTGCATGCTGGAGTCGCGAATGCCTTTTCTGGTATCGACTATATGAAAAATTGTGCGGTGAAATTGCGTACTTCGATACACTTCGCTCCTTTGTCGTACTTTTCCGGGTGCTCGATTTTTTATGGGCAGATACAGTCGCTCAAACGTCTGCATTGCGACGATCGTGCGCTATCTGTCTAATCCCTGATATCCTCCGAAGAGGTGTACGACGGTAAATATCTACGTCTATCATTTTATGACAATGTCGCACCTGAAATTTTTCACCGGAAGGGCTCGTCTCCAGTTGGCAAAAAAGTAGCTCTTACCACTTTTTCCCTACAAATACACGACTACTAGCTGCTAAGGGGTACCCATAACCACTTTCATCGAGTTGTGCTGCAGCTCGAACCCATGACAGTTCGTCGTGTTGCACATGTAGCCTTCTGAGGCCCAGTTTCGGACACTAGTGCATCACGTGCCTGTTACAATAAAGGGAAACACCACTCTTGGTAAGACTTCTAGACGTGACGTCATACTCATATTTGCATGTCCACAGGACAGTCAATAAACCATCAGAAACGTGCCTACCGGTCAGCTATTCGTTAACGTATAGAGATGGAGGATACTAGCACATAGAGCGAGAACAGAAACTGGCGCCGTAAAACTGACGTTAACTGTGTCAGCGCACAAGTATATCGGCAAAGCCGAAAAGGCATCCTGCCGTTTCACACAAAACACCAGCACATAAGTTTTTGAAGCAACAGAGAAAAG
>JAQGBB010001938.1:0-12073 GCA_034691745.1 Prismatolaimus dolichurus | reverse complement strand
TGTTTAATTTTATCAGTTGCGACGTTGCCAACACTGTCACCCCATGAGATCTGTAAACACCGTGTAATCGGAAACTGTATTTGAAACACCTTGTAAAGGGTTTGTAAAAACGGCCTTGTAAATTACGTGTAAACATCGTGTACGAAACATCATGTATCAGTCGAAAAGATTTTTCTCTATTCAGCTAACTATCTTAAAATCATGTACGAAAAATTGCATTTTAATTACGGTGTTTTTCAAGAACGATAGCAACTAAATTACAATTCCGTTACATGCCTTGTAATCAAACATTTTTGTTGTATTTACCTTGTAAAGTTACAAGGGAATTCAAGCCTGTTTAAAAGTAATTCGAAAAGTTTAGGGTGACAGTGGAAGTTGTTTCGAAGTTTGCAAAGCTGGACTCCTGATAGTTTCTAGTGGTTCAACTCAGAGTAATTCTGGAAAAGAATGGCGTCTGATGGGATGTTTCTATCAGCGCCTGGGAAAATCATTCTATTTGGAGAGCACGCCGTTGTGTATGGACGGGTAAGTTAGTCACGATCTTAGTTTAATGCAGCAAATGGTCACGTTTTAACCATAGTTTTTGGGGTTTCATTGTGCAGAGTTTTTCTGATTGGTCTTAAGCATATGCAACAATGAATCAAATGTAGAATATGAGTATTTAGCTGAGTGAGAGTGATTGGGCTTGCATTTCGCTTGTCTGGAGCCGAATTCGTCTTAACTCACATCAATTTGAGTAAAACAAAAAAATTGTTTGCGTCGTGTCCCACCGTTTGATTTTCTACACATGACCGTTTGTTTTAATCGGTGAGGCGTGGAAAACATTTTGAAATGCTAATTTACTTAATTGGCTCACGTCATTGGCGGTAGGGCTGGAACATCGACAGTGACCCACCCATCTAAAAAAATTTTTATCGTCTATCTCACTTTTCGAGCAAACCAGGCCTATTTTTTATGTTATTTTGAGAAAAAAAATTTATTGAAAATTTCAGACCTTCGCTTTAAATTTTTTGCTTAAAATGACAAAAATAGGCCTGGTTCAATCGAAGAGTGATTTGGACGACAAATTTTGTCTATATCTTGAGATAGAGTGGGACTTTTGCCATGAGCGACATACCGTTCGATTCGGAATCGACTGCAGAAAAATGCTGCATCAACACCTCATTTTCGGGGAAAAATTGGCGTTTAGACGAATTCAGCTTCAGTCAAGCGATTTGCCTTTTGTACAAACGATTGCTTGACGGTGACGTTTTTTGCTTCATCATGTATCACTCTGCAGACTGCCGTTGCCGGTAGCATTGACTTGCGAACATACGTCAGCCTGTACTCCAGCGCAGATGGCCGGGTCTTTCTGTCATTGCCAGACCTGGGCGTCGAGAAGACGTGGCTTATGAAGGACGTATTGAGCACTGTCTCGCAGCTTGGAGGTTTGTTCACATCAGTCATCTCGATAGAGTTCTCTAAGGCTGGATACCCCCTGAGACAAGCCGACAGAGGGGTACATCCCCCGATTTTTGGACTGGGACGGAAGCCAACTTTCAACCTGAAGTTTCTGCAAAATTTTTACTCCAAAGTCGTTCTGATCTTATATTTTCCAATCAAGAATTCGCACAATTTCATACTTCGCTTGGCGCAACTTAAGAAATTCTCCTGAAATTTGTTTCGAATTGTGGTATTACTATGGTTGGTGTGTTAGTTTGTCAAAAACTTTTGCCTCAAAATTTTTTACCTGCTCAAACTCATCGAGAGTTCAAATATGGCTTCGCTGTCCTATGTTTCTATGTTGAGTTATTAGCGTTTGACTTGAGATTTTTTTGAAATGGCGGGATGCTTTCTGGCTTTAAACGCTATATTATCCTCTCCCCTTAGTCGCCATGACTGGTTGACATCTTGTCTTCTTCTCGTGCTTCGCATAGTACCAAAGTTTGCGCTCTCATTTGCAGTTTGTAATAAGGACGATGATCCACCGTCATTGGAGATTGTTCTTCCATTCGCTAAAAAGCTTAGCGGCGCTAACGACGAGAAATGTGGTGTTCAACATTTAGCAATTCTCGCATTTTGGTATTTACTACTGGGATGTGCACAACGAAAACGGTATCACTCTGGTTCATTCATCACTTGCTCTCGTTAACGATACCTTCTTTTAGCGATATGCTTGCCGTCAAAGTGACCGTTCGCTTTAAGCTTCCGTCATGCGTAGGGCTCGGCTCCTCAGGTGCTTTCTGTGTCTGCCTCGCTGCGGGTTTACTCTCAACTGCTGGAGTTATTCCTAAACCGGATAAACAAGTAAGCGTGTTTTCTACGCGTATTCTGTTGTAATGTGATATTGTCGTAGCTTGAAACCGGTCTTGTGTCGTGGTCTGACGATCATCTCGACGTGATTCGGAAGTGGGCGGCGGCTGCTGAATCACTCATCCATGGGAGAGCTTCTGGCTTCGATGCTGCAATATGCACTTTTGGTATTTGGAACGGTCGAACTGATTTAGTGGATGTAGTGTTATTTTATTCTTTTCTTAATGCAAGGTGGAATTGCTAGCTTCCGGCCTGGCGCTAGAATTCAACAGATCAGAAAGTAAGGATTGATAGGGAATGGAATGCATTTTATTGTAGTACTTCATTGTTGCATGCACATGTACTGTACGTATTGTTGTGTACGTGTCTGAGCGCTTGCGAGTATATGTACTGTACGTTGACTATGTCAGCGTTTGACGTGTGTTACGTTGCTTCTATAGCGTTTGCGACCTGAAAGTAATTCTCGTTAACTCGAAGGTCGAACGCAACACGTCGCGGATGGTTGCGATTGTTAAGGAGAAACTGAAAAAGGTGGAAGAGCGATAGAATTTGTCTCTATCATATCGTACATACTTTTTTCAATAGCAAGCCATACTTGATGTTTTTACGTGTTCAGTATCCGGACGTAATCGAGGGCATATTCAACTCAATCGATGCACTCGCGAAGGAGTCTATCAAAATTCTCAGTCGTTCATCCACTTCGACGCCTGTTCATAGTCGTAACGGAAGTGTTAGCGCTTCGGACACTGGCGCCGACAGTCAGTCACTTCAGGTTGGTCTTTCTCGTTTGCACTTCACTTTTCTGCTTTACCTGTCTGTTCAAAGTACACGCGTGTGCATGCTTGTGCGCCAGAGCGGAGCTCGAACATCTGTTCAGGAGTCGTGGCATGTCTGCCAAATGCGTTCTCGGAAAGCTGCGGATTTTTTAAAGCTTTTGCAAACTGAAGAGGAAAAATGAATGACTATTTTACGTTCTGCTAACAGCACAATTCGGGCTATCCGCTTTTTCTCGTGTCACTACCGTGAGAAATGCCCGTGCAGTGCAGTTGTGGCAGGCGAACACTTGGGTCTTCGTCTCGCTGCGAAAAGAGCTTCACATGCTGCAAGCTTCATCGTCTGTACGTGTGCATTCGTGACGCGCTTATTCGCTTCTCACTCTCGTCTCTCATCGCAAGCTGTGTGGACGTGTGCGCTCGCATTCGGATTGCCTTTCTTTTTCTAGGAAGAAGCTGTTGATTCGTTTACGCATCTAAACGTAAGTTTAAGTTGAACTAATCGAGTGCGTTGCGCATGGCTTTGCTTCGCATTGCACGTCCCGTCTATTTTTACGGAGTCTAGCTTTCACGTGCGGGCACAAAGTGTAATATGCATGGCATATTTGTCCGTCTGATGTGTCTTTTGCATTCTTGCCATCGTGTACGTTTGCTTCTTACATAAGCACTGATGTCCACTTTTGTTCTACATTCGCAAGTGGTGTGAGAATTCACCGATTTCTTCTTTTCGTTTTATAAGCCTGGTACCGTAGGTATTAGTACTGTGTATGTATGTAGTACGTTGCACGCACTGCGCTGCTTTGCATGCATGTTAGCAAAGCTTCGGTGCGCAATCGAATTTCGGTTCGTTCAGTTGGCTATTAGCGCTCTGCTTGCTGTCTAAGTTTGACGCATTTGTGAGTTTTGGATTCGATTTTTCCCCCCTTTTTCTATGTACACATGTGGCTCCGATATTTGCGCTCTCTGTCTCTCTCGTCTTGTGTGCTTGCACCCTTTGTCTTTTCTCGCCCGAAGACAGCCCAGCACCGTGCGATAGCATTGTTTCTGGCGTTTTTTATTTGAGGAACTTTGTCGGATAAACAATCAACTATTAGTCGCGCTTGGTGTGGGCCATCCCAAAGTTGATCAGATCTGCACTGCGCTCGCAAGATACGGCATACACCCGAAAGTATGTAAGCTCGTGGCTCTGTTTTGTCAGGCAGCTTAGAAGGATTGAGAGCTGAGCGTATATCGAGTTTTTTCTACAACACGCGTATGGGTGCATGCGTGCGTGTGATTGTCAACGTCGATAGTCTATTACATTTAGATTAGCGAGTAACGCGCCCGCTGATGAGATACGCAGGCAGGCGTGTCCGTTGGCTTTGCTGTAATAATGAGGCTTTGTTTGTCTGTGTAGATGACCGGCGCTGGAGGGGGCGGTTCAATTTTCGCTTTACTCAAACCCGGTGAGCTACCGTAGTCTCTTCTTGTACTGCACTTTACCGCTACTCGTACTCTGCAGATACTCCACCGACTATCGTTGATATGATCACGCGTGAACTCACGTCTATGGGCTTTGACTTTTACCGCCCGTCACTCGGAGGAAATGGCGTTGCTGTACATCTCGATAGGCCGGACATCTTCGAGACTCCGAAGCGATAGTTACTTGTTCATTGCTTTCCTGTCTAGTCTGTGTAATAGCTGTACGGTAGTCAGTAATGCCATGTCATCGTATGCATGCAGGGTAGGTTGCGTAGTTTATGTGAGCTCACCGTCGTGCAAGTTCAGAGGCGTTCTTTGACAAGTCATACATATGAAGAGTGACGAATTTTGTGGGCTGTTGTCCTAATTCGGACGATGCATCGCGGCGTTTTAATGCACGTGTATTGAGCTGCTTTATCGCGCGTCTGCTTATGTGGCATGTAGTGCTTTCATTCTTTTTCTTCTGGTTCGAGTTTCCTTGCTTCTAACTGATGCAGATTCGTTTCCTCTAAGGCTTTCCATCTCCAGTCTGTGCTTGTGCTGTCTTCACCGTTTGCCGACTTGCACTGCTTTATCTCTCATGCGTTTATCTTTCCGCTTTGCACTCTGTGTAAAACACTCACTGATTTTAATCTGCACTTTTCGATCAGTGTGTTTCCAGCACTGGCTGTACGTACTGCAATGCACGGCATGACCACCCATTTTGATGTTATCCGCGGTGAAGCGCTATGCATGAAACGAACGTACTACGTACCGGGTCGTTTCGGTATTTTGCATGATATTTTTAGTACTATTAGTCTTTGCATGAGTGCTAGCTGGGTAGGCTTAATCCTGGGCAGCTATGGTCAGCCGACTTGTGGTGTGTGCAACTTATGTATGCACGCGTTCCGCATAGGGCGTACCCGTGCTGAGCTAATGTTTGTAGCACTATCTCCTGTGGTAGCGCGCTGAAAGTGCTCAACTTTTCACTTTGATTTGTTCAGTCTCGCGACGCGTCAAACGAGTGTTCGTCCAGTCTCGCGACCGTCTCTCTCTCAATATCGCGACGCGAGCCACCCGCATGCTTCTCTCGTCTTCGATTTGCGTTGAGCTTAGTCACGTGCCGTGGGAGACATGGGAGTAGTTAGCTGACCTCGCCTACCTTGCGCCATCCCGTTAATGGAAGCCCACAGCGTTTGGTCTATCGACCGCGCACGCGCAACTTCAGGCGTTTATGTTTGCGGGCTGAATGATATGTCTGGCGTTTTCTGCCAGGAACTATGCATTATTTTGTGATCGTAATTGTAGTGCGTCGTTGTCGATACTTGTGATAGTGCGTGTTTGCTCGGCTGGCTCAGTTCTTTGCAATTTCCTCACCACCGTTTGCCTGCTCGACCTATTTAGTTTCGGTAGGCCACCTGCCGTTGACGTCCAAGGCGACTTCCGTGCCGTTCGCGTATCGCGTTGCGTCACTCGTTTAATGCTTAGACAATCGTTTTGGTTTTGCTCTTTTCCTATGTCCTATTGATTAGGCGGTCCTGATGTATATTTGTCTAGCTATAGTATATTTTTAAGGTAGTTTGCTTCTCGCTCACGTTTAGAGTGCCACGCGTGGACTCCATAATGATCGAACTCTTCCCGATTCTATCCCTAAGTACTGAAGTTTTAACATGTGTGCGTCGTAGACGGAGTGTTGTATCTATTTGTGTAGTAGGGTTTCTTAGACTGCTTCCATTATCATCGAACTGAATTTGCCATGTTTCATGCCGTCACAGAGCGACTAGTAGCTTTGTGCTGCGTCGAATCTTCTTGCTTGTCATCATCTTCATTAGCTAGATGTTCTTTCGCTAGCGCCGACCCGAATTCGAGAGTGGTTTTAACTGTACTACACTACGCGTCCGTCTGTTTCAGGAGCAGGCGAGCTCCTTCAATATAGCTCCTCTCGAGTCTGTTCGACGAGCATGGCTACGGCCGCAAGTTCGGCAGCGCCTGTACTCACAGCGTGGGACATGCTCGTCCGCGAGGAAGAGGAGAGACTCTCGATTACAACGAGTGCGACAGCGATCGACTGCATGCTAGGCGGTGCTGGTGTGCAGCTCGGGCGACTCACCGAGATTGCCGGTCTGCCCGGCATTGGCAAGACACAGCTATGGCAAGTGTTGGACGTCAGGCTATACGGAGTTGGATGACCGCTCCGCTCGCTCAACGTTTCTTGCTCTCTTTGCAGCATGCAGTTAGCCGTGAACGTTCAGATCCCGGCTTCATTCGGTGGCCTCGCCGGCGAGGTCGTCTATGTCGACGCCGAGGGATCGTTCGTTACGTCACGCCTCAAGCAAATTGCCGCTGCCCTTGTCGCTGAGCTCGAACGAGTGAATGGAACTCCCGGTAGGTACAACTCGTGGAACGGGTTCCTAGGCGAAGGTTCTCCACGTGTTACACGTCCACTCATATGAAGAACATGCTGTATGATCTGTACTATTGTGCAGCGTTTTTGGCTGTCTTTTTGACAGGCGAGCAAGCAGCACTTCTTGGCTTCACGATCGACCGAATCTTCTCGCGCACTTACTGCTTCCGTGTGCACGACCACGTCGAGCTTATGAGCGTCGCCAATCAGTTGCACACGTTCCTTGTTCAACATCCGAATGTTAGTCTAGTGGATGGATGCTTGGTTGTCTTTTGGATGCCCGGTCTCCCCCACTGTCTTGCAGGTTAAACTTGTCCTGATCGACAGCATTGCATGCCATTTTCGGCAAGATCTTGACTTGCAACAACGAAGCACCTTTTTGAATAATATCACGTTGTGTCTTCTTCGTGTCGCGCTCGATAATCGCGTTGCGGTAAGTCTATCTGTTCGTGTTCGTACATGTTTTATTTTATTTTGTTTCTAGGTAGTCGTTACGAATCAGATGACGACGAAGTTCGACGATGGTGCTCTTGCCGGCGGGGCTGAAGGGCATTTGGCACCAGCGCTTGGCGAAACGTGGGGTGTGTGGAATAGGGGAGAATGCCGTTCGGTTTTGTTGTGTTTACTCGCTCGCTTCTCTTTTCAGGTCATTCGTGCTCGAATCGTCTTCTACTCTACTGGGCGGGAACTGTGCGACGGGCTAGACTCATCAAGTCGGCCCATTTGGCCGAGCAGGACGTGCCCTTTTCCATCACTGTAAGCGATGCCCTTCTCTTTAGCATGTGTTATCACTAGCGTTCTCTTAACACACTATAATTATGTCCACCTGCTCGCGTGTCAGTTGCTGTCGGAACTTTAATCTTCGTTACCCCATGCGCACTGTAGGTACAGTTTGATCCCTATATCTCCCTTTGGAGGCGCAGGTAGATACGTATCTATTTTCTCGACTTTTTACGTGTAGGAAGATGGCGTTCGTGACTTTGCTGTGAACGACGGCCGCGATGGACACTTCTAGACTTCCGACACTGCTTACAGTACGATCGTATAGATCTTTTTGTTTGTGCGTCAGCCACTGCTAACTCTGTACACTATAGTTGCTCTTGTGTTTTTTCTCTTTGTTCCCCAGGTAGTCTCTGCAGTTTGCTCTTACTGTTCTTGCCTTCCTTCTTTCCTTAGTTGTTTTACCAACTAATATCTCGCATTGCATGCTTCTGCTTTTGGTTTAGTGCCTGTGGGCTTCTATGATGAGGTTCCTGCCGTGCAGGGAAACTCCGGTCGACTAGCCGCTCGTTTAGAGTAGCAACACAACAGATCTGCACGTGGATTTCAGGATGGGGTTATCCACGACGTCGTTTTTCATTCGCCACACGATCGAGCCACGCGCTGTGTTGCAGTGACAGAAGGTGTCGCAGCAGCGCAGCAGACGCGGGTTCCGGTATACTGGACAGAAAGGGGAGTGCTTGATGCCCGCAGACTTTTGTCTCACTGGTAAGTTATAGAATTTCGTGTGGCATGCATACGTACTGTACTTCAACTGTTGTGGCCCGTCTGTATGTATACGTTTGCGATGTGCGGATGTCGACATTATTCAGCAGTTCTGCTGGGACGCTACAGGACGCTTACGATGTTGGGGCGTGCAGAGTATTTTATCTTGGCAATTCACTTATATGGACTCTAATATAGTGCTTCACTGCCACTCTGTATTCTGTGGTTTTGGCGGTTTTTTCTCGTGAGCAACGACTGCAATGATGGTCGGACGTCTTGCGGCGTAGGATGACGACCACTTACTAATACATACGTACAGTACGTCGTACAGTGTTTGACTCTTTCTCTATACCTTGTTCGAGGCGTCTTGAGGTGATGCTTTGGCTGCAGCTGTACGAGGTCTGATGTCTTCTTTCCTGTGAGTGCATAAGATGCGTTTGGCCTTTTTCGAGTCCTCCAGCGCAGTGTTTCTATCAAAGCATCTTAGTCCGTGATTTGTGTATTACTGTAGTACTTGCGTTTTTTCGCAGTCAGAAGTGTTCGCAGGAGGGGTGGGACGCTAACCCTTACCACGTTCGCGCGCGACACTTCTGCTTAATTAATCCGCCCTCGGGCACCACCAACGAACCAAGTGTCCTTGAGTACCCAAAGCGTGGCTCGTGTGGCGCGTTGTGTCCCTTGCCATGCGAAACGAATCGAGTCGGCCAGCGATGCGAGTGTACTTGTATGCTGAGGCTTGGTTGATCCATCGTACTTCTAGCAAGCGTGGTTGAGTGCTATACCGTTGAGCGTGTCGTCCGCAGCAGTGCTGCCGAGTGCAGTAGTTAATAAACTAGCTAGCAGTGAAGTGTGAAGGCTTGCTGTGCGTAGGCTTCTTACCTTCAATGTACTGCTACTGCCTGTTGGACGTGTTATTTTAAAACTAAAATGCAACTCGTTCGTATTTCATTTACCTCACCGATTGAACCATCGCTCTATTTCGTTGCGTTGAGCGGAGAGAGGATGTATGAAGATGACGGCTTGCTTGTTTATTAGCTTGCTCGCTTGGTAGAACTAGCTTCGATGAAGCCAGAAGACGCACGCAGTTGTAGCACCATTGCACGGTAGTGTATTCGCTTTGCGCTACAATAGTCGAGTAACAGCTGAGTCTCCCTGCAGCGGGTCGTCGTTTTTGTCACTGTCTGCTTGCGTCGCTCGTTTACGTTAGCTGCAAACTTCGTCGCTCCCGCTAGAACCCAACCGGTTCGAACCATCTTCCATCTGTCTATCGTCTATTCGGCATCAGCTGCTTCTAGGAAGACAACGACAAGTCGCTAGCTAGCTTCACTCACCTACTCGTGGAAACATCTTGCGCCTACCTTGCAGTAGCCCCTACTCGCTAGTTCGTTCGTTGCTTGTCTTCCCTAGTGCGCGGAGCGTTCGTTCTTTCGTCGCCGTCTGTCGTCGTTTAGCTCGTTCGCTTTGTTCTCGCGTTTGCCGCTCTAGAAAATGGTACGTTTAGTCTTACTGTAGTGTGGTCGACAGCGTGTCATGTTGAGCATTCATGTCTCGAGCTTCGAGGTCAGCGTTTTTTTGTTTTCTTCTAGCCGCTGAAAGATTCGCAAGTTGAGGGTAAGCATTCACTTGAGGCTATACGCAATGTGGTGTTGCTATTTATGGTCTGCGGTGCTCGCCGAACCGCTGTTTCTACTCGTTGTTCCCGTCGAGTTGCCTATTTGCTCATCATTTTATGTGTTCTGCTCCGTGTGTGAGTCTGTACCATACATACTATAGGCCTCCCACGGGTCCCGAAAAAGTCCCCGAATTACGGTCAATCAAGAAAAAGTCTTTAAATTAGGTCACCGAAAGAAGAATGAGGGCTTATTCAGATTTTTTGAGAGATTCTGCTTGAGTGTACTTGATCGATAATTGCTTGTTATGGTACGTACATGCTTGTTATGTATAGGCAATGAGAATTATGAAGGCGGTATTTCAGTTTTCTCCGCAGTCAGAAAAGCAAATTCTATGAGCAGTTATCCCGTTTTCCTCACCCAAAACGGTCCCGAAAAAATCCGCAAGTTTCATTTTGGCAAATCCATGGGGAGGCCTGATACCAGATTTTTGGCTCTGTTCAAGGTGTGCCCTACAGTACAGAGCCTCTGTAACGGAAGCAGTGTAGACGCATTAGTTTTTGTCCTTGCGGTGCAATTGCACGCGTCGCGTGTGAAACGCTGGATGTTGGCGCGTTTCCATGAACGCTTGTAAGCTAATTGCGTCTGCGTTGTTTTCTCCAGAGTTCAAGGAGATTTTCAGCCTGTTCGACGAGGAAGGCGACGGCAAGATCGACGGCACACAGATCGGTATTGTCGCGCGCGCTTGCGGCCTGAAGCCGACGCAGGAGCAAGTCGGCAAGGCTCAGGGAAAGGCTTACAAAAAGGGTGTGTAAGTGTCGGATGCACAGTACGTGATGTCAACTGAGTCTCTGGGATGTGTTGCAGGTGAGAAGCGAATCACGTTTGAGGAGTTTGCGCCCATCTACGAGACGCTCTCGAAGGAGAAGTCGGAGGGAACGTACGCCGACTTTATGGAGGGACTCAAGGTCTTCGACAAGGAGGGCAAGGGAAAGATTCTCGCTGCTGAGCTCCGACACATTCTGCTTGCGCTCGGTGCGTAGTACTACGCACGCTACAGTATATTCTCTGAGATGGTGTGGGTTGACGATCTGGGATGTTTGTGAGTCGTGCTTGCTTTTTTACATTGGGATAGGTTTGGCCAGCTAATGCTAGTGTGCTTCCTTAACAGTTCTGACCCACCAGTTCACATGCTCTCATCGTGAGTCTGTTTGCAGGCGAGCGTCTCACTGCCGATGAGGTGGACGAGGTCATGGACGGCGTTGAGGATGGCGAAGGAGAAGTCAACTACGACTGTACGTCACGTGGTGTAGATGGACTCGTTTATACTATGTATTGGCGTCACTGAGCAGCTCAGTCCGGCGCTAGAGGGGCTTTCCCATCGTGCAAGTCTGCGGATGTTTTCGAATTTAGAGGCCACAAATGAGGGATTTCACAGATTTTTGGGAAAGTTTGCCGCTATCCAAACTGCGGCCATCGTTTGCGATGGGTAGATACGGTTCCAGACATGGTCGGCTCAGGAGGCAATAGTTTTGCATGAAGCGTGTGAGAGTTCGTGTTTGTTGGTCTGCCGAGCCATATTTCGTCGGCGACTGACGACTTGTCTATTGTAATGTAAACGTCACATGACGAGGAAGCAGCTGGCACCGTTATGACCACCCAAGCTTTTTTCTGTGAAGGGTTTTAAAGATTAAAGGTTTATATGCAGACCGTGTGGAGCGAACTCGCTGCTTTTTAGCGTTCGTGAAAAAGATGATCGCGGGACCGAATGCCCCCGCGGAGTAGAATGAACGGACACCGACGGTGGAGACCCCGAGGAAGGACGAAACAGCGTTACGACTACAGACTGAGACTCCATTGCTCTCTTCTCGACTGCGTTGACTGCATTGGGCGCCATCGGCTCGCTCACGTACAAAGAACGCAATGGATAATTTAAAAATACGTACTGTACCTATTGTACCTACTCGTTCCGATGCTGAGCGACGCGCGCTGCCTCTTGTCGTTGCCGTAAATACTCCACGTCGTTGTTTCTAATTCGCGTTTCGGCCCCCTTTGTATGTGCATACACT
>JAQGBB010001937.1:0-12076 GCA_034691745.1 Prismatolaimus dolichurus | reverse complement strand
AAAGAGAGAAAAGGGGGCGATAGGGGGGGGGGGCGATAATCTAAATATGACCAGTAAGCCTCCTTTTGCTTACACACTACGTGCTCCAGGCAGGATGAAAAAAGGCGGGTTTACTTCGGGGTCCGGACAAAAACCCGGGTCCGATGGGCTCAAAAACCGGGTTCGAGCCAATCGCTACTACACATACAGTAAAAGCGAATTTTACACTCATTATTACATTTGGACTGACAGCCTTTTAGTTTTTGTTGAGTTGAAATATTGGTAGGATTTCTCTTGTTAATAAACGGTTTGTTATCACGCACATTAACAAACACGCTTTTCTACGGCTTAAAAAATAAAAACAAAACAAACTATTTCTTATGCCTCGAAAAAATTTAAAAAATTGACGCTTTTTAATTTTTGCTAATTTTGCTAACTTGTCCAAGTGGGTCACATTTTGCGCACCCCAAAAATGCAAAAAAAATTTACCGAATTTCATACTAGCTATTACGCGCTCAATTATAAGGGTTTAGACTAAGGTTGAAAACGGTTTTCGGTTCGCAACAACAAATCCATTTTTCTCGACGCAATTTCTCAACGCTGCCACCTCCTGAACAAGCGCGTCCACGACTCGCTGCAACTCCGCAAATTTCGCACCGAAATCGGCTTTTGCTGTGTCCGACCCCTTAGTTTGAGTCTCCGCTTCCCGCTGACACACGATCTCGAATGGTAACTTGATGAAAAACACGACGATGTGAATAAGCGCTAGAAAACTCGCCCCGAGGTAGAGGCTGAGATTTCCACCGAGAGATGTGATGAAAACTCGCGCATCCATCGTTACATACTCGTCGACTCGTTCGTAGATGAATTTCGATGCCGTCAGCCACACCACAGTGGATGCATTCACGGCTCCAAGCGATGGATGGCCAACAGTTATCGTGTTCATGAAAATCGATGTTTCGCAATTTTGGATACACGAATGGGAGCAGTTCGACGTATCAAAATAGTCGGCGGCGAGGGCTGTGAGACACCTATCACCAGAAAATTCTGCCGCCGCACAACTTCGACCTTCCGTTGGCAAGTTGCCAAAGTTCGCGACTAACCCCCGGCAGACCGGCACACAGTCGCATCCAAGAGCGACCCTCTCGGTGTTGCAAAATAGGACGCACTGCAATCGGGGCCCATTTCTCAAATTTTTTGTCGCACACGGTCGTCGATGCAAATTCGCCATGGTGCTGACGGTCTGAAGACTGAATTCCACCTTCTGTTTGAGGTTATAGTTCAACAGGAGTGGGTCCTGTTCCTCCTCCTCGTGAGCGCCGCTAAAATCGATGAAAAACACCTCGAGTTGCGAGGACGTGTTCTTGTAGAACGTCTCGGGATGCATCGAGATGGCGATCGAGTCGAACGATGTTTGGAACGAGAGGGGTGGCGGTTCACCAGGGGTGCTAAATGGGTAGCAAACTTGTTCTTTCTTCCCCGTGTCGTACTCGAAATAGATGGGGTCCGTCGAGTTCTTGCAGAACTTGTAGACGCTGTAGCGACTGAGCAAAGTGTTCGGGTCGGAACGCGACGCGACAACGCGAATTTGATGGAGAACGCAGAACGCTTGCGTGTATAGATCAAAAAGTTGCGCGAAGTCGACGCCTTTTGCCACGAAAGCCCGATGAAGTTTTTCGACCGCTAGTGATTGCCACGTTTTGTGAACCGGGTCTGCATCGATTTCAAGATCGACGAGGCGAATGAACATTGCGGTGGTGAGCCCGAAGAAGGCGAGGTCACGTGACGAAAACCAAGTTTCAACGCCAGACGGGTAAAGTTGATGGTAGGTGTTCAGTGGGAGATCGGCCATTTCGATTGCGGTGACACTTTGTATCGATTGGTTGAAAATTTCGATTCGCCTATCTTCGATTTTATCGATTTTTCTGATTTTGTCTCTTAGGCAATCGATAAAATTGCTCGAATTATCGATTATATCAGCGATGACGTCATCGACGTATCTCTCGTAGATCTTCAACAAGTTATCTGAGCGAAATTGCAGACAGAGAAGAGCGTCAGGAAAGCTTAGACCGGTCGTCGAATTCGGCAGATAGGTGACCTGGCTTGCCGTTGGCTCGGAGACGTAGGTACTGATCGTTGCCGAGACACTCAAGACGGTGGCCACGGTGAAACCGAGAAGGACGACAAGCCAGAAGAGCCGTTCCACGAGGTAGTGAGAGGTGGCGATAAAGTTGAATACGCGAATGACGGTTGTGGTTGAGAACTTTTCGATATGTCGTTCGATGGTCTCACAAGGCATCGTTGCAAATCACTTTACTCGAAAATTACGATTTTCGTGTCGTCCAATAAAATTCGTTCTTCAATAAAATTTCCGAACACTAGTCACTTAGCATTTTTCTGTCAGCAAGTTCGAAGCACGTGACGCACCTTGAAAATTGATCTGGGAAAAAACACGAGGCACTTACTCGTTTCTTGACGATCAACAGCGGCAGCTGAGATCAATTTACGCGCTCCAAAGCGCTTTTTGCCTTTCTAGATGAGTCGAAGCCACTTTGAAGTTGAGTGCGGGAATTTTTGAAACGTCGGAATTTTTCACACGTTTTTATGCGGCCGCCGGACGCCCGTATCGAGTTTCAGACATAACGTAGTGGTCATATTATAAAAGACGCCAAGTGAAATTGATTTTTTTCTCGAAATTTTATTCCGCATTTTCAAGCGCCTGATCTTTTGACGTAACACTTTATATAGCATTGTAAAGAGCTATTCTAGTGTACATGCAAACAGTTCGAAAAATCTGCGAAGAATCTTGTAGCCACTGATTTTTGCTACCTTTTGCATTTGCACCAGGTAAATGGTCCAGCACCTCTTTAAAGTGATTCAAATAAAACCCGATCTCGCCTATTATGTCTCATCGGTGGTCGAAGAGAGGGAGCGCTTCTAATCCCGCGGTTGCCATAGATACCGTTTTCATGATCGGTGACAACTTGCACCCGATGCCTGTTTATCACTCTCTTCGTGCAGCATGCAGCGGCATTCCGATCTTTTGTTTCGCGTTTCCGTCGCTATGGCGAACGAAGCTAAACGTTGATGAACAACGTTGAGCTCATTGCTTGAAAATAAAGCTCAAATGAGGAGCGGCGAACGATATTAGCTGTAAACGTTCTTACGCACGAGAAACAACAGCGCGATGTGTTCATTCCGATGTTGCTGCCTCTTCTGGAAGAAGCTCGTCTGGGCGTTCATCGGCTTGATAACGGCCGCGCTGTGCGCTTTCGAGCTCTATCTCTGGGCCTCTTTCTACATGTCCATGTCGAGCTCGTACATGGGCTTTCCGTATCGACCTTCGACCGGCGTTTACATCTCGTCCGCGCAGATACCGTACCCCCGCGTGACGATCTGTTCGCGAACAGTGGTCAACGCGTCGTACTATAATATTCCTCAGGTAAAGCGTGTTGAAAGTGCGGAAATTCCGATTTTTAAGCTTTATCTTCAAAAATCAATTTTGCTGCATTTTATTTTTTGAAGAAGTGGTATCCTTAGTTCTGAAGGCTTTTTGATCCCCACCTGTAATTCTTGCAGATCCGTGCAAGCATAAAACTTGTCATTTTCAATAGGAATGCGAATCTAAGCGACAGAACAAGTAATCCAGGCAATGGGCGACAGGGCGAAATGTCGCCCGGTTTTATTCCCTACCAGTATGTCTTATCTGCAAATCCGCGAAAATGCTTCAAAATTGCTTATACTTTAGCCGCAGTACAAAATTGTGAGCAGTGCAAGTATCATGAGGAAGACCACAAGTATAATAACACACTTCTTAGAAAATTTTCAAAAGGGCAGAAAAATTACAAAATTTTGTTATTTTACAAAATTTTATTTTACAGTTGAATATTATCCTTAAAAGTAAAAAAGCCGGGCTACGTCAATCGGTGGCCAACGTCACCCTGCCGCCCGTTTTGTCGTCCGTCGCTCATCGCCCAGATTTGCATCCCTAATTTTCAATCGCATAACCAAATTAGGATAAGTTGAAAAGTAAAAAGTCAATGCCCGTCAGTTGTCTATTTGTTGACGTGAATTATCGATTTCTGTCAATTTAATCGATTTCTGTGAATTGAATCGTCGGTATTTGAAAGCCACATAAATATATTCGGGAAAAAATATTTTGTTTTCTGAATTATCTTTTTTGACAAACAGCTTCAGGGAGGGCATTAGCAAATATGTAGGTCACGTTCAATTTCTCTTATCATTTCCATGCTTTTAGGGACAACAGCTCGAATATGCCATCTCACTGATGACGCCGTCGTCGAATCTAGACATCCGCGCCGCCGCGTCCGACGCGAGCACGTGGATCGGGAGCACCCTGCAGAGCGTTCAGCAACAGTACAACTCGTACGCAAGCTCTTTCTCGACGTACGGAAATCAATACCTCCTCGCGGGCTTGTCCTTCTCCTATCAATGCGGCGGTCTTGCGGTCGCTTGCGTCGTCAACGGAAACGTCTCTGTGCCGTGCTGCCTGAACTCGATGAACGTCTCGAGCTTCTACGGGCCATGCTTTCAAATGCGCGCGTCCGGCGCTTCGTCAGCGTTCCAGCTCTATCCAGGCATGCGTGGCGAATGGAAGATAACGTTGTTCGTCGATCAGAACAACTTTCAGAAGTTTCAAGGAGCGCAGTATAGCTCACATCCGGTAAGTCGAAGGTTCGTCCGATCGACGTTATTCTGCCAATGGCTTGCACTTTTTAGGGCTTCTATTTATTCCTCGATGCTAATGACTACTTTCTGTCGTCAGATCCAATTCACATTGCACCAGGTAAAAAAACTTTATTTTCCCACTTTTGCTCAAAATCGCATTCTCTGAAAATGGATAAGCGAGTAATTATTGCCTATACGCATCATATTTGCAGAAAAACATTTTTCGTAAAATTTTTTGTTATTTTCTTTTAAAATGCCGCATGATTTTTTTTCGTTTGCGTTGCACAGCAGATTTACTGCATCCAGTAATATGTGAGAGTTCCACTCTACACTTCACACTTTATCAAAAATGCGTGCAGTTTCCTGTCGTTCGTATACTTGAAGCGGGACGCTGGACATTCGAATGTTGGCCCAGAAAGGCAACGAAATTTGATCTGAAAGTCGATCACGAACGCAGATTTCTAAATTAAAATTTCTGAATTAAATTTCTAACTTTTGATTTTTAAAATTTCTGAATTAAATTTCTAACTTTTGATTTTTAAAATTTCTGAATAAAAGTTCTGATTTTGGGTTAAAAAATTTTTTAATTTTCGATTAAAAAAATCTAAATTAAGATTTCTAAAAATCAATCACGACGCAGAAATTTTTTAAATTAAAATTTTTAGAAGTCTTGAAGGAATTTTAACAAATGATGGCAGTTTGTGAGCAAAACTTATTTTGCGAAATTTTTTTCGACACTAGCAAAATTCGAGCAAAACCGATTTGTCATAAACTGGAACATCACGTATAGGATTCGAAACATTCATCACAATGCGCTACAACGAACGTGCGCCCGCCGCAAATCCGCAGTTCTTCGGCGTCGTCGACACTCCCTACAGCTCGTTCATCGGCTGTCAGCCCAACCTCGGCCCCTATCCGTCCGTCAACTTTCTCAGCGCCGGCACCCTCCCCACCGACCCCGTCAATGACCCCACCCTAACCGCCCGTTTCCAATCTCTCCAGCAGTACGAGAGCGCCCTCGACCAGATCGACCAGTGCACCCGCCAGTGTCTCGCCAACGCCGTCTACCAGCTTTGTGGTTGCTACCCGCTCGCCGTAATGGCATCCTCGCAGACCGTTCAGGGTACCCAGGTGTGCACCGCCGCTCTCGGCGTCGCCTGCGCCTCTCCTTACCTCAACGGCAGCAAGTTCGTCACTCAGGCCCTTTCGGGCCTTTCGCAGCAGCAACAGCAATGGAGCTCATGGGCGACGACGACCCCAACGACGTGGAGCTCATGGCAGCAAGTGGCGCCCACCGTACCCCAGCTCACCTACACCGGAAGTGGGACGTCCCTTCAGGCCATCTGCAGCCAGCAATGCCCGCGGCTCTGTCTCGAGCGGGCAACGACGCCGAGCGACGTGATGAAGACGCCGTTGAATATCCCCCCGGCGTCGCTTACGCAGCAGCAGGCGCAGACGGCCACCGTTCATCTCTACTATAGTGCGGCTGATTTTATCGCCAGCGGTGGAATGGAGACGTCGACGTCAGCGAGTCTCGCCATCTCGTTCTACTCGTTCATGCGCCAGATCGGGCTGAGCACGAGCTACTGGAGCACCGCTGGACTGCTCATCATCTCGATTGTTGCGCTCTTTGGGTGCTGCTGTTCGTGCTGCATGGGCGAGAAGCAAGCTTCTTTTGGACAGAACTTTGAAGGGAGGTTTCAGAATCGAGGAGCACCCATTGCGCAAATGGTGCCGGCGATTGTGGTGCAGAATGAGGCTAGTGCACCACCACCTGTGTAAAATTTTCTGCGCTATTGCCTTCGGGGCCGTCCATTTATGACGTCACTTATTTTTCGGCTTTTTTTACTCCCCTCCCCTACGTCATATATTATAACACATAAACATAGCCTGCGTTTGCACATAACGTCATACTGGCTCGACCCCCTCCCTCCCCTTAATCCGTGACGTCATAAATGAACGGCCCCTCACATTTTTTATCGTTGCACCTCGTGCACAAGGATAACATTTTTGTATGAATGGTTTTTCATTACTGCGTTCATCTTTGTTTCAGAATATTGTGTAATTATGTAGGATTTTCAAAGTAAATCAGGCAAATTTTACAAATATCGCGAGGCAAAGAAACGGCTCAAACAGCGAATTAAGTGAAGAACGAATATGAGAGCTCGGTGGAGATGGAGCAACTTCGCATGCAGACGATGGCACAGTACGCTCAACGTGCCCTACGTCAACTTGAATCTTCCTTGGTGTTCGAGAGTGTTCACGATATTATTTCAGAACACTTTGTAGAATTGCTGTCTCGCATTTACGTATCATGGAACCGACAAAATTACAAGCTATTTACATATGTAGCTAAAGATATTTTAAAAGACAGCCATTGGCGCTAAGCGGACAAAACGTGCGTGAGCAAGTGGCGCGAGGTCTCAGCTTCTGCGCTCAAGAACACTCACATTAGAAACGTTCATTTTCTTTATGGCGTCAGCTGTTGGGGCAGTCGCCTTCGAGATATCTAAACGAATTCGCAGTTGCGTGCTTCCAGCTTGCCGAAGGCGACTGACGAGATCGCCGATATGAAGCTCGCGTTCACAGCTGAAGCTCAAAGTTAACGTCACGCCAAGAGTGCGGAGATGCTTTGCTTTCCGGAGGTGACGACAAAGTTCCGATTCATGGTCTACTTCGTACCTGCCGGTTAGTCTAACATCAAGACGACTTAGTGTCGGCGCTAAGGAGCCAATGAGTTCCATTTGGTCATTTAGCGCCAAAGTCACCGAGAGCTTGTCAACGTTCATTCGTCCGAAAGTGGCGCTGAGCTTATTACCAATCGATAGCGTTTCGCATGACGTCAAGTCCAACCATGTTATCTCATTGAACGAACCGACAACAGCGTCGACTAATGCAGCAGTCCCCTTGACGCTGCTGCGACCCATGGAGCAGTCGAGCGAAAGCTTACGCAAGTTGCGCTTTTTTGACGCCTCAGCGTGAGGACTCACACTAGTGTCGCATGTTGTAGGGCTGATATGCAAAGCGAGCTCGTCGGGCTCAACGTCGAAGATGATTCGTTCTAGGTGTGAAAGTTGGTCACGTGATACGCACACGTTCTCAATTGACACGGTCAAGTCGGCAAGACGTGTTCTTCTCGTTTCCGTCGCCAGTGCAGTTTTAGTCTCCGCATGTACTTTTGGCGCACGCGGCTTGTGCTTACTTCGCGATGAGTCATCACTCGCAGTCGGCGCATTCGCTCTCGTTCTTCGATTAGCGCCAAAACCCCTTGTAAAGTGTAGTTGTGCTTTCCACTTGCAGCTTGGCAAGAGGCCGCCGGATAGGAGGCCGAAGAAAGCATCGATTGAACCTCGGAAGGAGAGGGAATTGCTTTCATCATCGGCACCTAGCTGCTTCTTTAGCGTGCAAGCACTGGACGGAGCGTTTGCGCTCTTCGTTTCCACCAAGCAGAAGGCGGCGCCAAGTAGCGTCGAAGTTCGGACGAGCGCAAGCGGACGTTCACCTGGGTACACCGTGTGCCACGACAAGCTTGGATGTTTAATGCCAAGTAGAGCGAATGCTTGCAAAAAAAAGGAAATCGTCGTCAGGTTGCCAAAAGAAACTGCGATGAGTTCGCTAAAACGAGCCAAATAGCGAGTTCTAATAAGCTCTCGTAGGGACTCCTGGCTGTCTTGCGATCCGCTTGTAATAGCGAATTCGGCCAAGCGCGCGAGCAGTCGACTGCAAGCTTCTTCGCTGACGCCGACGGACGGCCAACTTTCGATGACTTTCAAGAGGCCGCGAGAGTGATGGGTTTCCGCGTAGCTGATAGACGCGATAAGCTCGAGAAATGGAGCTAATCGGAAAAAGCTTTTCGCGTCTCGCGGCAATATTTGCAGCACGTTTAGGACATTTACGGACTCTGGCCGTCGCGCAGTGTGCAAGGCTGCAAAGAAGTGAAGAAAACCCTCGTGGATGAAGCGGACTGAAGAAGAACGATGCGTCGTGCTCATTGACGTCACAGACTGCCAGGGAACCGTGAGGAAACCGCTCTTGGTGCCGATCTCGTAGGCCTCTCGTGAAAGGCTTAACCCGCCCACCGCCTGCCGGTCTGTCTCGAGGCTCTCGCAGAGCAGTTCAAGTGCAAAGGCCCCAAGCTCAACAGAAAACTCGCTCGAAGTCCAACTTCGGTGATTGAGTAACGCAGCATGCGACTTTGTCTTGTCCGCCATTCGTGTCAGCATCCATTTCCCCGCTGCCGTAAACGCTTCAAGTGTCGTCCTCGGCAAGTGCGTTGGCGACGCGGCGACGATCGCAAACATCGCTAGGAGTAGTGGTGAAATGAGGACGAACTTGGTGTCTTCTTCAGAGATGAAGTCGAGCATAGCCTGCTTAGCGTTACCGGCATCGTCGCTTCCGAACGAGTAGCGCAGAAGGCGGCACACCGTTTCGTCGCTGAGTTTGCCGAACTCGAAGACAAAGTCGGCACGGCAGCGGACGCTTGCGACGCCGTACGGCCGTGACATTATCAGGAGTGGAACACAAGGCAGGAACCTGGGCGCTCCGTCGTGCAGGACGTTAGACAGCTCTTCGGGTATTGACGCTAACTCATCGAACGCGTCGATGACGCACAACGTCTGAAGAGGATGTTTTAGCATCCAGTCCTTGATCGCCCGACGATCGGTGGGGCTGCGCTCTTTCAGCAAACTGCTTCTAAGGACCAAATCGGTGATGTCGCCTTGCTCGCTGCGTTCGAAGCAGACGTGAGTCGGTAGGGCGAAGAGAAGTTCAATTTCGTTTTCTTTCCCTAGCTGACCGGTTGCCCATTCGTACGCTAGTCGGCGACAGTAGGTTGTCTTCCCTTCGCCGGAATCACCGAGAACGATAAAAAATGTCGGACGACCGATAGCTGCCCTCAAATAGCACGAAGCAGGACAATATGTGACAACGAACGGCCAATATTTCGGTTAACCAAGAAAAACCCAAAAAACCCCGAAATTTACAGTTTTTTTACTAACTGAACCGAATTTTTTTTCGGTTTTAAACCGTTTTGAAAACATTTTTTGGTTTTTATTTTCCTTTTTTCAGCTTCACAAAATGTCAAAAAATACGATTTTTCCCACATTTTTTCACGATTTTTTAAAGTTTTTTGTTTGGATGAGGCTTCACTTTCAGCTTTACTGTTTGCGATCAAACACGATAGACATCTTTGCATGGCATCTTCATTTGAATTTTTCAGCTGCTAGTTTTTACAAAAAAAATCTGTTTTTTGCTCATACTAGAGCCGTCCGAATAAAAAACGAAAAACCGAAAATAATTAAAAACCGAGCTCGGTTTTTTGAAAACCAAACCGACAATTTTAGGGTTTTTTTTCAAAACCGGCCGTTTGTTGTTATGTGATAGCCTTGCACAAATGATGTCACTGCACTGCCGACGAGCAGTGCGTTACCCACATTCGACGATAGAGCTGTTGTAAAAGTTCGCACGCGTCCTTGAAGACCACAGAAAAACTTGTTTCAGATTGCTCGCACGATTCTTTATTATGTTGCACAATGTCCAGAGGTGCATAGAAATTTCGCACGTCGATGCCAGTCGTAGAGGATGACTCAAACAAAGTTACTGTGCAAAACCAATCTTGCTGATATATTGACTCAAGCTCTTGACGTAAACCTTCGACCAGCTTGGTTTCTGAAATTACTTTTTTCAGTATAATTTAGCACTAGCACCCTCGCCTATTTTTCATAATCCTGCAAAGATCCTTGACCCGAATTTTCGGTCTAAAGTGTTTCTGGTAGACAATCTGATGTACACCTGGTGAGTGAAAACGGGAGCGCCCAAATCACAGTACTGGCTGTTCTCTGCCACGCTGTGTGTTTTATCCGGAAGTGGGTGCACCCCATATCTAAATATGGGGCACCCTACTAAGAAAATATGGGGTGTGTGTAGGAAAATATGTTCACCATGTATGGGCATAAATGTATGGGGCTAAATATATGGTGTACACATTCCATAAGGATATATGGGGCACATGGGCGAATTCGGTTTGGAAATGCTAGACCCCAATACCGTGGTATGGATAAATAAGCGAGGGTGCTGGAAGTTCTTGCTCTCACACCAAGAAACAGAAATTCCTGGAAGTGTCCTGTTCTTGTGCATAGCGTTTAATTAAAATACAAGCTAACTTGATGAAATAAATGCAGATTAAAATTACAGAAATCTTCGAACGTACGCAGGCTAGGGTCGATATGAGAATGTGTGTCGCTCTTCTGGTGAAGATTCTGCTCGTACGCGACAGTCTCCTGTCGAAAAGCTGCCGTCTTATGGATGAAGAGATTCTCAGCTTCCGGTTGTAATTGCCGCTGTCGATGTCCACGTTGCTTGTCTGATGGGACTTCGTAGACGCTGCCGATGGAGCGCAGACTTGCGTGAAGGACGTCGAAAGACGCCCGAAGTTTGGGATCCTCAGCCCAGCATTGCCGCATCACGACGTTGTCGTAGATGTCTTGCGGACACGCACTGGGTTTGTCAAGTCGGTGACCGCGGGCATGAAGGCGAAGGACGCCGCTAAGAGCGTATCCATCGTACGGCTCACCGCCGTGGGTCATAATCTCCCAGAGCACAACGCCGAAGGACCACTGCAAGTGCACTGATCGATAGAATCGTGGAAAGGAACGCTGAATGTCGCTCAAAAATCTCGACGCGATTGCTCGAACGATTTAAGCGATCGGCTTGGCGCAGCAGGGCTGTGCACCGTCCCCCGGAGCGGATCCCGGAATCTTCCCCACGCGCCAAGACTTTTCTTGTGAGTGGGCAATGAAAGTTCTAGCAAACGGGTTTCGGTAGTAGCTGTGGCTGTACATGCCGCTGTATGTATTAGGGCTGGCACTAATCACTTTCGCCCTCTACGGTCGTTTGAAAATGAGGAAAAACGAAAAGTAACGAAAGGGTCATCTTGAAAATCGAATTTTTTATCTCCCGAAAAAGTTTATCAGAATTATTTCGTAATTATTTTTAGCAAATTCGGTTGCCGAAAATGAAAATAATTTAAAAACTTTCACTTTTCGAATGAAAATTCTATTTTTGGTACCTGGGAAAAGCAAAATTTTTTAAATAAAAAACTTACTTTTTTGGAGCCAAATTTTCAATGCAAATTCTACTCCAGAAGATGGTTTTTTGGTCTCCAGTGTCAGACATAAAACTGGCGTTTTTTAGAAAGGTTAATGGTTCTTCAATATGACAGTCAGCTTTTTTCCCTTTGAATCGGCATTTGAAATTGTCAAGGTTTTTCATGCCGATTTGTTTTTATTTTCTATCTGATGCGACGTGGAGACTATCTCCCTGAAAGGACTCATTTAAAGCCGAAGAGAAGCATGTTATAGAATTGGCTCTGGATTTTTTTCAAAATCAATGCCGACTAGATAGACAACTT
>JAQGBB010001936.1:0-12077 GCA_034691745.1 Prismatolaimus dolichurus | reverse complement strand
CCCCCCCCCCAAACCGTGACGTCATAAATGGATGGCCCATAAGTCCACAGCTCGGAGGATTTCGAAGATGGGCACTGGGGGTTCACTACTGGGAACAGGAAAACCTGGCAAAATTGGTTCCCCACGTAAAGATTTATGCAAAGGCGATTCATCTTTGTTATAATTTTTCGCTGCATGGTGCGTGTGCAAAAATGGCTCATTCATAAATGGCGTTACCTAAGGTGACGATAGGCGTAAAAAATAGCTTATGTTTATGTGGCGAAACGAGTGGGGTCTGGTTGCGAATATGTTAGTATTGCCAGTTTTTACTAATTTAGTGTAGTTATGCTTGCTTTAGCGTGCAAAGTAACCTTTTGCAAAGATTTTAACAATTTTGGATATTTTGGAAAGTTTTGGACACTTTTGGACAAGTTTTGAAAAATGACATTTTTGGTCCAACTTACTATTCTCGACAACTTATGAGCACTAAAGACTGTGTCAGAAAAAAAAACATCATTCTGGTAAGTTTTAGACACTTTTGGACAAGTTTTGAAAAATGAAATTTTGGTTAAAACTTACTATTCCCAAACCGTGTGCAAAATTCTCAACAGTGCTGACTGAGAAGCTTTTCACTTGCCCTCTCCGGCCGACTCCCGATAGGCCGAACCACAAATGCAACCCACCGAGGATTCGTTATAGTTTTATTCTTGTTGGGTTGCATTTGTGATTACGCCCATTCGTCGTCGATATTTTAGAGTTCGCTCCGTTAGCCCCCTGAGACCGACTCCTAATGGGCGGAACCACCGGCGGCCGGAGCGACGGCCTTCAGCACTTTACAATCTATGAAGCCCCGCTTACATTCAAGCTAGCGCCCTGCATGTGTTGTTGGCGTTATCGGCGCCGCGAGGGTGAATGCCTAAACCTAAGCATTGGCATAAGCCTATGCATTGGCCGAAACTTAAGCCTTGGCGTGAGTCTAAGCCTTTTTCTAAGCCTCCGCTTAGAGCAAGCCTTAGCCTGGGCATAAGCCAAACTTTGGACTAAACCTAACCCTCGGGCTTAGGCCAATGCTTAGACTTAAGTTTGGCGTAATTATAAGCTTTGGTCTGAGCGTTAGCCTAAGCTTTGGCTTGAGCCTTTGCCCAAACCCTTGCTCTTGGTCAAAACAATGTAAAATCGTGTAAAACAATGTAACATTAGTTGTATGTGTCGAAAATATTAGTTTTGGCACAAAAATCCCATTTTCAAAAATTGTCTAAACACTGCAAAGCTAAGAGAAGATGAATACAATTTTTGCGCCCGGAAAACTTGAGCAAGTTTGGAGAAGACTGCGAAATTCTAGTTTTCCGCTCGGGAAACGAACCCGAGACCTTTCACTTGCGGGGCAGACTGCAGCGCTGTCAAAAACGGTGCTCTGATGTCCAAACTAGTCTAATACTGTTTACCACTGTCGAAAAAGATTTGCCGCAAAATGCGATTTTCTGAAAGTTGTCTAAAACTGTCTAAAGCGTCAGAAACGACTGTGCTAATCAGTCCAAAACAGCCTAAAATGGTTATAAGTGTCAAAAATAGTAGGTTTAACCAAAAATATTATTTTTAAAAAGTTGTGAAAACTTGTCTAAAACTGTTCAAAACTGTTGAAACTGTGCAAAAGGTTAATACAAAAACTAAATATAGCATAATTAGCTAAAATCTGCAAAAACACCCAACACTGACATATTCGCAACCAGAGCCAACGACGGACGGCAGAGTCGAAACTTATGAATTGTTGGATAACGTCAATATATGGATGAGCTCTGACAGTCTGCGGCAGATACAATTCCAATAACCCAAGGTGTCGATGTTGCGCAAGGGTTGCGCAAAATGCTTCGATGCACAAAAAGTGCTTTGCCAAACCAGAAAGGTGCTTCTGCACTGATCGACAGATGAACTGCTATATAATTGGTACAAGGCTATCCCCCTCGGGCATTTTTCTGTTACAAATATGTCACCGGGTGGTGGAATATTGAGTGTCCTAAAGTGTTCGAGAGTGTTCCAGAACACGTTTCACAAACATTTTCTGAACGTGTCACAAAAGGCATTTACTGGTTTAAAAAGTCAAAATTTTTTTGAAAAATCTGAAAAATATGAAAATTTAAAACTAAAATTTGAAAACGCATTTCGCCTTTACAAAATGTTCCAAAGGATATCCTTCCGTTATAAAAATCAAAAATTAAAAAAAAAATTTTAAATCGAAAAAAATTGAGAGTGGCTCGGAAAAAAATTCAAAATCAAAAACTGCAAAAAGGCAATTGAGATTTTTGAAAAATGCACTTGCGGCAGTCGATTGTTTATTTCCGAAAATTTTGAAGATGATTTTTTGAGGAAATGGTGTTTGCAAACGTGTAAGTGAAACTACAGATCGGCACGTCCGAGCTGTTTTGTTAAATTTAGAAAAGAATGAAAAATTGAAGCTATTCGACAACGCAGCTAGTTTGTTGTTGCGAAACAGAAACGCGAGCACACTATGTGGAAGCGCACGATCAACAATTAGGACAACTACAATTTAAGGCGCACAGTATTTTTCACTATCGATAGTATTGCTCAGTGTTAGTGTCAAGAGGCCAGTGCATGCCATTGGACAAAAAGGCTCTCTCTCTCGTTCGACAGCCAATCGCGGAGAAAGAGTGAAATTATTTTTGGCACAAAATTTCCTACGTGACCACTAGCCGGCGGCCGGTCGGCCCGTCAAAACTTCCGTTCGGCCTGGCCAACTCGACTTTTTTACTTTCTCTTGTTTGACGCTGTAAATCTCTTTAGCTTTATTGAGCAAGTGCTTTAGCATTATTTCGTTCTCCGATTTCAGCGGAAAGTATCAGAGCAAAGACGCAGTTCGCTACGCGGTCGCCGCATTTCACGACCGATGTAGTGCCATTGAAAGGTATCTGCGTATTTTCAAATTGAAAAGTTGCTTGAAAAGTGTCGAATTTTTCCCAGATACAAGCTGGACGCAAAGTTCGTTGGAGACGCAACACTTGTAAAAGCCACTGCGTCGTTTAGCAAAATGATGACGGATGACTACGGCGTCAGTGAGGTATTGACAGTCGTTTTTTGAACAAGCGTTTTGCCAATGCGTTCGTCCAACTTTAGGCCATTACTGGACACGTCTTCGTACACACGACCGACGGCGATCATGCAACCTTTCTCGAGGGGGGAAGCGCGAAAGTGGTGGCGTCGCTTATAGCGAAAGCACTTGGACTACAGTGACTGCTTTTATGCTGGACTGCAAGCGTTTTGGAAAATTCCAGTTTTTCCGAGGCACAGTTTGCGTTCAGAAGCGCACAGGTTTAGCTAAAAGCAATCTGAATATTTTTTGCATCTTGGGAGCCAGCTATTTATTAAGAAAGAGGTGTTTTTGAAAAACTATAAAGTACTGCTATTCAGCGATCGGCGGGTACAGGTAGAATAGAAATCCCGGGAACAGGCGGTTACGTGTACGTGAAACAAAGGAAAACTCGCATATGTGCAAAACGTGCGACATACCAAAATAATACCATTTTGATCGATAATGTTTTGCCCATAGTAAGAAAAATTATCTCGATTTTATTTGCTGAATTTTTACTTGCAAAAATTCTTGACCGCGGCGAAAATTTTCAACTTTCATCGGAAAAAAACAATCGAGAGCAGCTTTCGTATTTGTCAAAAACGAAAAGGTATTTATGTGCCTTTTTACATAACTTGTTTTCTTTTCTTTCCTAAGATCATTTTAGCGAAACAAACCTGGGTACGGCAGGGGCCAAAAGTCTGGTACGGCCGGTGCAAAACGCGGTTACGAGTGCGTGCCCACCGATCTCTGCTCCGTAGTGCGTATGTAGTCAGCGAACGAAATGTTAAACGGCTCGGCTTCTTTCTGCTTTCCTCTTTATTTAGAAGGTGTGAATAAGATATATAACAACGGAAACGGCTGACAGCCGAAGTGCATCCTGCCTATGGCAAAAAAAACACGAGCACAGAAGTTTTGAAGCAGGGGAGAAAAATGATTTGTCACAGTACTACGTTGGAAAGTTTCTCACGCTGTCCGCTAACTTCGTCGCTGGGGGATAGGTGGGGATAAGGGGGAATAAGAAGGGGTGAGAGCAGACAGGTGGATGATAAGGAGGGATAAAAGGAGCATAAAGAGGGATAATGGAAAAAATGGGTGATGCGGAGAGAATACGGTGGAATAGGTGGAGCATACGCGGGAATAAAGGGCAAAAAAGGGGATTAGTGATGGAAAGGGTATAGGTTGGGGATAAGGGGAAATAATCCTCGTCTGATCAGTTAGTCATTTTTCTCTTAGGCGCTGCGCGATCCAGGCAGAATTTAATAAACAATTTGAAGCACTATTGTTGGTTTACAAATGTTGCAATATGAAGATCACAGTTTGCACAAAATAGCGACTTTGTATCCAACGTTTGTAGTCAGACCCTTAGAAGGACGAACCAGTACTGTACACCTGCCACCAGCACACAACGAAGTATGTCGCTTGTTGGGCGAGACATCAATCACTGAAAGCTCGGAAGTCCTTTTGAGCAAAACAAGGCAAACAGAGCAGGCAAAACGCGACCGGGCCCAACGGCTAGTCGTATAAAAGTTACCTTTCCGTGTCGCCACAATCCTGTAAAATCAGTGGGAACAAAGCATCTAAATTTTAAAAAAGCATTTCCGCTACCGGTTCGTGAACCAGCGAATTCCTGCAATGAGTCTGAGTGCCATCACCGCACAACTGGCGTTTCAAAAAACGAACTCCAAAAGTTTTCCTTTTCCTTTAAGCACCTTCGACATTTTTCTTTTTTTTCCTTTCGACTTCGAAAAGTTTTGTTTTTTTTCTTCTTTGACCTTTCAAAATCACTGAAGAAAAACTAGTTTCCGTTTCCGTTCCTTCCAAAACAGCGTCTTAGACAAGCAAGAAGTTTGTAGGCTAAACAAAGAAAAAGATTTTAAGCGTGAGCGATTTTACAAAAAACATATGGAAAAAGCTGAAGTTTTGAAGGAAAATTTCAAAGCGGGACGAAGGTAAAAAACGTTTCCTTTTTCTTTCGTCCGTCACGGAAGAAGACCATGTTTTCCATTACCTTTTCTTTTGCTTCCCAGCGCTAGCCACAACACGACATACTAAACAAGTCTAATCTAGCTATCCTGAAGGCCCACTGGCGTTGAGCCTGACGTATACCTCAAAACCATTACAGGTGACAACAAATTTTAACCGTAAATAATTCCAGCAACATTCACACCAAATTTCGAGCAAATTTATTCAGGATGTCTCGAGTTACAGAGAAAACAACTTATAAAAATTCGCCGCTTACGACAAAAACCACGATGGCAGCAAATTTGAGTCTGCACTGCACCAGGAACATTCAAATTCAGCCAAATTCGAAACAAATTGGTTCAGTCATTCTGGAGTTATGAGCGAAACAAGTTTTAAACTTATGCCGCTTATGACAAAATCACTTATTACAAAAACCGCAGATGACAGCAAATTTGAGTCCATACTGAATCAGACACATTCCAACCTAGCTTGAAGCAAGTTGGTTCAGGCGTTGTTGAACCTATTTTCCGGCTCGATTTTCCTTTTTATAACCTTGGTCGATGGAACTTTTGCCCCTGGTTTCTGCGCAGGAGTTGATCCAATCAGCCGCAAAACCCAACAGGTCTTTCTTAGTTTACAGGGCATCTACCCAGAAAATTATAGGTTATTAGAAATTTTACTCCCACCGCTAGAGCACAAACAGACAGACCGACAGATAGACACATGGCAAGTGGCACGGCATAGAATCTGCTGACGTTCCGTCAGTGGGCCTAAAAATGCGGGGCTATGGAAAACCGTGATCCAGCGCTACGTGAAACACTGTGACACTTAAACTAGCTTACGAAAAGGTAAGAAAAAGTGATGCTCAGCGCACCCGGAAACATTTACCTCAACGAAGTGCATTCAGAGCTTCTTGGCCTCCCGAAGCAAAACATGCCTTTCCGCTTTAGAGTAACTTTATGAATTTGGATAAAATTATTTGTGCATTGACGACGTAGTATTGACTGTCTTGTCGCTGATGTTTTGGTGAAAGCTCAAAAAGTGGTTTAATACCCAGTGTCACTGATTTTCGAGAATCAGTTCGTCCGACGTGCTGTGTAGTTCATATTTGATTTGGTCGAAACTCGATATAAAATCACAAAAAGGAGATCGGCTTAATACAGACCAAAAATACAAACTATGTTCTTAACCAGAAACTCAAATATTTATTACAGGTAGCCTCAAAATGTACATGTATTGTAGCAAACAGCTGCACCAGCTATTACTTAAAGAAATAACTAAAAGCCTAAAACCAACAGCACAAGTGAAAGGGCATTCTGAAAGCGAAGCCAGGAACAGAGTAGCATTAAACCTAATTAGTGTTTTGAAGAAAAAAAAAATAAAAATTAGTTTTCATTTATGGATTTTTGGAAGAGAAATTAGAATGAACATCCAGTGACAAGCGGTAGGAAAATTAATGAAAACGAAGACTACGGCCAACTTTTTCTTCAGTTTTCCTTTTTTTGCAGAAGGCTAGGATTGAACACACTACCATATTTGTGTACTTCTGGCATATTAGCAATTTTTGTTGGCGTTTCAGTTTTGCGGCAACTTTAAACTTCCAGGAAGCAAAATTAAAACTAAACTCTCTCTTCTTTCCGGTATTTTGTGGAAATTTTAGCAAACTTTGAAACGTGAAACTAAACTTTACAATTTTCAAAAAAGTGCTTCGTATTTTTCGACTGCAACCATTGAGGTCAAATTTAAAAAGCTGCTAAATTATCAGAAACTACCGGGGGCCTGTCAAGCTGATGGCGCATCAAGCTGATGAGTGATGAGCGTGAGTGTTTTATTAAGCACTCATCAAATATCGCGCATCACTCATCACGAGCCCCTCATCACAAAAACATAGGAAGTTCGATCCTCCTCACAGTATCGATTTTTTTTTGCATTTTTCCTGAACGAGTTGCAGGCAAAAGTATGTTTGATTGGTTCCGCAAACTGGTTTTTTATCAGCAATGAAGTATTTTTGCAATACTTTACAACACCAGCATTGATACTATGACTTTCTGCACAAAGCTGTTAAAGATTTATTATTTTTCCGCCCTTTTCCAAGTTGGAAACCGTTGCAAACTTTGCGATTCTAATCAGTGGCGTTGTCGTCTACTTTATCTGCGTGCGCATCGCGAAGTTAAGAGCTTCTGCAGGGAGCACGTCCGGCGGGGCGAGAGCGGAGGTGCTGGGCGCACAAGCGAACGCCGTCTCCCTTTTCGCGCTCTGTTTTTCAATTTTTGTCCAAGCGATTCTGTGATTCACACTTCCCCAGCCGATCGCGAATCCAGTTGAGCTGCTGATCGTTGGTTCGATCGGTCTCGGAATCAAAGTCGCCGGTCTGCTGATAATCAGCGGGAGCGCTTCGAGCGGAAAGTGGCACCGGCCGTCACAGACCGCGCGGCAAAGGCGCCCGCAACTGCCGCCCAACTAGACTTGTGCGGTACCGAACTCGAACGCACGATCTCAAGCGAGTGTCCGGCGACCGCCAAAGTGCACGTTTGACAGATCTCCCACGCTAAGAACGGACCACATCGTCGCTGGGGCGAGCGTTGACTTCGATGAGATATTGCAACTGCTGATAAAGATCTTCCACGTGGAAACGTTCATTCAACGACGATGCCCGAAGCGACACGGAGCAAAGGAAGACGATTTATGAGAACGGTGACGTCGTCGCGAATGTCATCCCGCAATTGGAATGCTGATCGTCTTGCACCTTAGGGCGAGCGTGTTCGCGAAGCGCGGTTGCGCTAGCCAAATGTTAGCACGAATCACAATGTTGAGAAAAATTTTGCTTCTTTCGTTTCTATAGCAGCTCTAAAATGTCCAATTTAGTCAGAAACAATCGAAAAACTGTTCATGAAAGGCAGATTTACAGCCTACAATATCGGGCAATTCACACAGAACTCCCTACTAGAAAAGTTGGGTAGGACGATTCGCGTTACCGCAGCCAAAGCTTTACGCGCACTAGTATAAATCATGAAGACAATAAAATAACGTAAACCATAAAGACTGTCACAACTTATTCTGTCCATGGCGCTACCCTAGGTCGATCTTTGCTATCGGTGTACTCAAAAGTAGAGAGTTCCATGTGAAAAACCCGATAACTCTTCAAGTAAAAAATGCGAAAACACTTATGGGTTTGGGAGAATCGATATAGCTTGCGCAAGTGAGCGAATTTTCACAAGCGGTCTCTGCTTCTGATAGAAAATTGAATTCCCTGCAAGGCGGCATCAATAAAGTCCCGGCAAACACTTAAAAAAACAGTTGTAAATTAAACTCTTCGGCAATTTATGAACGCTTTAATCACTCATCACAAAAATGGCTAAAAGCGCTGATGAGTGACGAGTCGTGGCTGATGGGTGCAACGTTGATAAGACGATAAGCGACAAAAATTTGAGTTGCTGAGTACTCATAACTCATCAGCTCATTGGTAAAACACTCATCGACTCATAATTGCATTATGAGTGATGCGTGATGAGCAATGAGCGTTTGTAAGACAGGGTTCAGACATTACAAGTCTTTTAAAATTGCTTTGAAATAGCTAAGAAATAAGAAATACCAAGTAAATTTTTTCGTCCGAAAAAATTTAAAGTTTTGTTACACGTTTTAGAGTTTAGTCACATGAAAGGAAAATGAAAATGAAATAAAAATTTTGGGAAAGCCGAAAGGAACAAGTGATCCTCGAGGCCCACTGACGCAATATTCCAGTGGGCTAAAGCCATTCATGACAAAAAAACTCGTCAATGACAACAAAACTTTTCGAAATTTCATTCTTTTTCCGTTGAATTGGAATTTTTATTATCATTTTCATTTTGACATGGCACGGAAATTTAACGTTCTGCACAGAAAGCTTGCCAATATTTGGTACGAACCGAAGTTGGCAGCGCAAAGTGTGTGCGTGTGTGGGGGGGGGGGCGCAAAAGCTCTGTTTTACAGGTCATGACACTGCAATAAGCTCTAACGGCCTAAATGTCGTTTTGCCGAATGCTTCTTTCATTTGTCCCGAAATCCTCATTAGCTGACAACCTTGTTGTGCTCAGCGGTTAAGTTACGCTCACTGAAAGCTGGGTCTTATGCGGTGTGCGTATTCAGTTCTGTGCTGACCATCGTGGATGACGAAAAATACGCTGACGTGCTTCTGTAAGTGTCAAAAGTGAGCTTATTAACAGCCGCTGACCAACTTGATTGACAAGTAACTGAGTACTTAAGAAATATGAGACATATAAAATGTTCGTTGCGCTTTTTGGCTACCGTAATCTCGTTTCAGTAGGCAGCTTCTTTCAGCACCTGCTGCTGCAACTTTTGTTACCTGTGTCGGATGAGAGCGTTTCTTCGTGACAAAGGGCGTATACACCCGCGGAGTGCGAATCTACGCAGCATCGTTTAGAATAGGTCTCAGATAGTTTCGTATACGTCTTAGGCTGCATTTGCTCAAAAGCAGCTTCGTTTGCCATGCAGACAAGCCGATGCGTTGAGCATTGAAAGAGCGCAAGGAAAAAAGCAAGCTGACATACCATAGTCTCCAGAGCGCAATCACAATTTCAGATGCACTTTACCATATTTGTCTTAACACAAACGAGATAGTAGAAACATATTTAAACCACGGTGCTTCCACAACTGCAAGCAAGTCGCAACAATGCCAAAAGGGAAACACGGCATGCTCCATTTAATAAAAACCCTTTAAATTAATCATATTTGGCAAGAAATCCTATCGAGTTTTGTAAGCCAAAACGAGAAATTGACCGAAAACCTGTGGGCTAAACTCAGGCAGAAGGAATGCTCAACACCGTCGCCCGTACGAAAATCCGTTGAGTCGGTCACAGTTGTGCCGGCTTAAAATCTAGACATAAAATTAGCGTAAAATGTTGAAAATTGTAAAGCAAAAATTTTCAAATTCAAATTTGAAGAAAAATATCAACTGGAAATTTTCGAATTTGAGTTTCAAATTCGCTGCAACCTTGCTAAAAACATTAAGCATGAGCTGGTCGTGCAGCTGAGACAAAATCCGTCGTTTTCATGTTTCAGCTACCCTTTTATGAAATTCGCTTCATTCTTGCGCTGCATAGCAAGCAATTGAACTGTTCTGAGAAAATTATCAATCTGAACATCATTTCACAATTAACGAGTCGCACGTGCCGATCTGTGGCTCACTTACACGTAATAACACCATAGAAATAACAAAATATTTTTAAAGAGTTTTCAAAAAATAAATGCTTGCATATTTTCAAAAAATAAATGCTTGCATATTTTCAAAAAATAAATGCTTGCATATTGTCAGAAAATGAATTCTTGTATATTGTCAGAAAATGAATCCTCTCATATTTTTGCGGGGAACTCTCAGCTCGTAATGCCAGGGAAACACTCAAAGCGCTGGAATCCAGTTTAGAAACGAGCGAACTGACACAGTTATTTTTCAGGCCGACCCATACTGAAACACTTACGCGATCGGGTTTCGCGGTCGCCAGCAGCTTGAGCACGCACGATGAATGAACGCTTGTTGCAGCAAAGTTTTACATGCGGAAGTACTTTCAAACTGGTCTCCTGCCCGGAGTACTGAATCCCAAATGCCCGTCTTCAAACTTTGGCTTACCGTTGACCTGAGGTATCCAACGTAAAAACCGTTTCAATCGGTCGTCTCTATCTCGAGACAATTTGTTCAAGGACACGCATGCACATTGATCCATGGACAGAGACCGTTGCAATAAGCTCCATTTATATGCAAGTGAGCCTAAAAGTAATTAGCATAACCAGGAAAATATGTGTTGTATGTGCAAGTGGGCCGCAGATAGGCACATCTGACTTTTTGCATATTGTTTTTGCAGCCTGCCTGAAGCGCGAGACGCGGAACAAAACGATGGCTAACCGGTCAGATCGAAATTATTCACAGCTTTATCTCCATATTCCCCAATCAACAAAAGCTAGTGAAAGGCGTGAGCAACTTGCCAATCGTAGGGGTCGCGGGGAGCGAAGACCCCAAACAAAAATTTGTTTTTTATTTGCTGTTGTTTTTCTGTTTTGTTGTTTTTTCTGCAAGAGAGAGAAGAAAAACGTAGTACATAGACGAGTCGTGGCCTCCTTTTCTCTCTTGCTTCAAAAACTTCTGCGCAAATTTTTTTGCAATGGGCAGGATGCACTTCGGCTTTCAGCCGATTCACTTGTGCTTCAACAAATCGACGATTATACATTTGTAAGCAATCTGGGCTATTGTCTAGGAGTGAGTGGTAAGGTTCTGCAGAAGTGGGTACCCTTGCTTCTACACTAATGGGTACCCAGCCAACTTTCTACACAAATGAGTACTCAACTTTCTACACAAGTGGGTACCTTTATTTCTACAGAAATGAGTACCCAACAGAATTTTCGGCCTAGGCTTAACCCTACGCTAAGCCTAACTCTAGGCTTAGGTTCAACCCCAGGCTTGAGCTCCACCCTAGGCTTAGGCTCATCCCTAGGTATAGACTCAGCCCTGGGCTTAAACTCAACTCTGGGCTTAGGCCGAACGCTGGGCTTTGGCTAAACCTAAACCAAAGGCAAGTACCGAGCCTAAGCCTAGGAATGAGCCTAAGCCTAGGGTAGAACTTAAGCCTGGGGTTGAGCCTAAGCCGCGGGTACAGCCTTAGACGCGGGTTAAGCCTAAGCCGAAAATTCTGCTGGGTTCTCATTTCTGTAGAAGTAAGGGTACCCACTTCTGCAGAAACCTTACCACTCACTTCTAGACAATAGCCGCAACCTGCTACCTTCGCGCACAAAATCAGAGGCTATGACGCACAACTCTGTTGGTAGAACGCAGCCACGTTGCATATCGTCCGCTTGCTTGCACTTGTACATTGACCTGAAAGGGAGACATTATGTTTAGTGGTAGTACCGTTTTTTCTCGCATTTAAGCCAGTCGGTGTAGGTGGCGCTTTGACGCTGGGTTTAATGCAACGTCGCGAGAGTGAGAGAGAAATGCACGTTGCATTAAACACAGCGTCAAAGCGCTACCTACACCGACTGGCTTAAATGCGAGAAAAAGCGGTAG
>JAQGBB010001935.1:0-12078 GCA_034691745.1 Prismatolaimus dolichurus | reverse complement strand
ATGTCTTGTAATAAAGATCTTAACGTGTTTACAGTTACAAGAAATAATTGCCGTTGTTTTGCCACACACGCCGCCGGAGGGGGGGGGTGGACCCAAAAGTGATGTCATTTGGGAAGGGGGGCTGAGACATTGTGACGTTCCGTGACGAGGGGGGGTCCAAAAACTGCACTTTTTACGTGACGCCATAAATGTACGGCCCCCGATGAAAGGTAATTTTGAAACAGTTTCAAGGCAAATTTTTGCCCAGAAGATGGCTTTTTGGTCTAGGGTGGCAGAGCTAAAAACTAAGGCTAAAAATTCGAAAGCTGAGGTTTATGCTAAATCTTCAGATCCAAAGTTGCCCTGCAAGAAACATGTGGATTCGCTCGAAATTAATAACAGTCTTTTTAGAAAGTCTAATATGAAAATATTTAAAAATATGACGGTTGGACATGCCGGATGATTGAATGTGATTGATTGTGACAAACTATGCGTGTGACTTCCAAGAAATGATTGTCGCAGATCCAGAATATTGATGGTCAAACATAACAGTTTTGGAATTGAATCGAAACCCCAAAAACGTTAAAAATCGAATCGTATAGAATCGTGTAAAAATAGATTTCAATCGAACCGATTCCTAGTCAACTTGAATAAAAATGCGTCGAAGCCCTGTTTTGAATATAGGGGACCGTATAATAATCCAAGAGAAAACTGTGAGAGAAGAGCATGGTTTCGAAACCTGGTTGCGAAAGTTAGAATCGATATAAATTGGATAATTCTGAAAAATCGAATCGAAATTGAATCGACTCGAACCGATGGAATTCGATTCCTTTTGACCGTCGCTAATGTAGAAAATCGTCTATGTTCTCTATGATCATGTTGGTCTCCGAGTGTTCTGGCACTTTACTGAGTGAGTTTACAAAGAAACGGCGCTGGAACGGCTGGAAGTCTTCGTTTAATAGGAAGCTTGATGGAATTATTAAAACTTTACGAACACACTTTGCAGCCGCTTTTCGCGACTAAAACCATATGAGGGACAAGCTTCAGTTTAACAAAAAAGCGCCGCACCAACGTCATAAAGAGAAAATACACTTTCACCTCCTACTCTCGGTCTCCATCATAAGCTCCTCAGTTCTACGAACAGTCATTGGGGATCAGAACAGAGCCACTTCGACTGGCAGTTCGTTAGGCCATTTTTTAAACTTCACGTACGCACAAGCACGTACACGCCGATTCAGCTGTCTTGCAATTGGTTCAATCTTCGTCCACATTTATGTACAGCCGCAGAAGTACTTCTAAAAGCTCCGAGGCCTTTCACATATCCCAGCAGTAGCTTATACGTATATCCTCCTGTATGACGTCATGACGTCATTAAGTTTCTTGAGCAATTATTGAAAGATCTAAAGCTAGCTTCTGACACATGTTCAATAATAAAGTGCTAGGTGCAACCTATTGCGGCGTCGTAGGCTTTACACGCTTGTTTGCACGTGATGATATAAATACGTCCTTTAGCTTTGGGAAACGTTAAGGAATGAAGTACATAGATTGTCAGGGAGCTAATTGTAGAAGACTCCTGAAATCATTCTATTTAGATTGGCTGTTCATATCTACGTACCGTAAAACCAGGCTTATAAGCCAGTACCATTGGCTGACTGCGTAATACATTGCTCTTTATAACAAGAGTGAGATGAAGAACGCAAATTTTGGTGTCGCAACATCCTTGTCGCCAGTGTGAAAACCGGCCAGCTGTACTGGGTTTTACGGTACTCTGGTTAGCACAAAGTACACCAGAAACTCAACATTTCGCGCAAATGCAAAGAAAATTGAAAATTTTTGAGGTTTTTGTTCCATTCGATTTTAACTTTAGTATACTTCGAAGTTACGTAACCCCTTTTATGGCACCTTCAGGTCATAAACTGGAGTGGCCGCAACCTGCAACTCTCGGCGAAAGCGTTGGACTAAGTTCACTGTGGTGTAAAACGCAAGCATCAAGCCATTAATATCTCTGTTCGGTTCACCAAATGCTCGACGCCCGTGCTCGTAAATCTTTTCCCAGACCATTTCAAAATCTTTAGGGCGCCGTCTCTGCGAACACAACTGACGAGTAACAGGTTGTATTTTGACATGGAAAGCTAAGCTTTCACGACACACGTTCAATCATTAGCGAAGTCTGGCTGTGGAACCATTTATGTCAATCAACAACATCCGCCGGTTGTTGGCTAGTGAATTACACTATTCTGCTGAATTACCTATGAGTTGAGACCTTGGCGATCTTTGAAAGTTTTGGTCCTCCATTCTATTCACTTTCATAAATGTGTGTTGTTTATAAATAAATGTTCAAATAATTATTATAAAATTTTTTTTAATCTCATTTATTCTGAAAATTCTGTCAATTTAACCAAATATTTGCCACTCTGTCGAAGTGCTTTACCCTCAAATAAATTAATTTTATTGCATTTTTTGCTAGACAAGTTTTTAACTATTGTAGATAACGCAGTTTATTTCTCCTCCAGAAAAGTATCTAGGATATACTGTAGACAAGTCCAAACCATCCTCCCCCAAGTGAAAGTTGAAGTTTCGAGGGTAGCTCTCTCCCAGACTGCGCCATCACCATTGTCTGCAATTAAGGCGTTACGTCAGCATTCCAGAGCAAAACTTGCCGCCATTTCTCTCCTCCGGTCTTGAACCCCCATTAATGCTAATAGCAGCAGAGGCGGCTCCTATTATGCATCTCTGCCTGAGGACGATGTTTTGCAGGAGAAAACGATACAGCTGTTGCTCGTTCATCGAGCGTTTAGTACCAGGTGGTTGCGTAACCAGACGCTTGCGGCTAACGAGTGGCATGTATTTAGTAAAGGTCGTCACTCGCTATTATACGTCAAAACCTCCAACACTCCTTGGCATTTCGCTGCCACACTGACGGACGGGGTGGTCGTTTGTTCTCTGGTTGTACTTTAGCCGACGAAAGAAGCTCCCTGCTCAGACACCTTTTGACGAACATTTGGCGCAACGCTGATTTTTCTATCAAACTTGTTATTATGTCAGTTTTTTGCTAAATTTACGTCAGAGCTTTTTCGATCCTTGTTTTTCCCCCGCGTGATTTGGCAGCTATTAACATTTGGACACTTTTTACCAGAGCACGAAAATACACGTAACCATGCAGCCGGCGCAAGTGAAGGCGGTCAAAGCGCTTACCGATATCCTCATCTATAGCTTGAACATCGAAGCTGCTGTCGGCTACTTCAACACGGTCGATCTGATCAGCGAAGCTGAAAGTGCGCCACTCCTTGAAGAAGCGACACCGATAGCTGAGCGTGTCGTCAAATTTTTGGACCTGATCGAAACGAAGGAGGACGGCTGGATGTACTTGCTCAAGTTCCTGCGTAATCGACGTCAGGAAACGATCGCGAAGGCGCTTGAGAAGAAGCTGGCTGAGTGCTGAACTCGCAGCTGAGGAAGGAGTTGTTGGGAACAAACGTAGAACTGTGTGTTCGTACCGGTATGGTAATTTTAAAGGTGGAGTTTATCGACTTGTCTTTTGCATGACTGTAGCAAGGCAGTATAGAAATTGACATTATATGCTGGATTAACAGTACTGTTCTGAAATTCGAAAACAGGGTCTCCAGAAGTTTTGCTTGGTTTTATAGATATTTTTAATTAATTTTTAAAATTAATTAAAAATTAAAATTATTAAATTATAATTAAATTAATTAAATTATTAAAAATAAATTTAATTAATTATTTATCGCTTTTCAGTCATGATAAACTCTTTACGATTTATAAATATTCCTACTTTTAGGTTTTTTAGCCACAAAAAATTTCTGGATACCCTGCTTTTATTCAGACTTTTTACGTAAAAGGTGTACGTGTTTTATTGTTCATACATTTGATACCGAGCAGATTGATGCCTATTTTATAAACGTACATTGTAGTGCTAGCATGCAGAGTTCTATAAAGTGCGGTTTCATATATAATTTTGCTGAAAACAATGTTCAACCCTGACAATTCATCGAAACTCGAACTGCAAGGGCTTTTGCAAACACGAACAGCGAGACCCGAGTGAGTTTGTTCGATTACACTACGGATCATAAATTACCTAGCATGTATTAGCTGCATACTCTGAGCAAGATTCCCATGACTTCAGCGCTTGACATTGCGCCTCGCATGCAAGCTAGGTCACCGGAGGTCCCTGAGTGCATAAAGCAGCTAGCAGCGGCGGTGATAATATTTCGATCGATGAAGCTCGTTCGTATAATAAAGTAAACTTTTCCACCCACCCTATTGTTACCTGCGCGGTCGTCATTCCCCGTCTGTCCGCCTTTCTTCTCTCGTCAGCATGTCTTTCGAAGCCGCACATCAAAGCACACCTTCCGTCGGCTGCTGAGCAAACGGGACTGTTTTATCAGTGTACATCGAGCTGGCGCGTGCGGCTCACAACACGATCTAGCTATTATTTCAAACTTAAACACCTGCGCCAGATGTCACATAAGCTAACAAACGTCGCGCTAGCCCGTATCCCTTCACTCGGCGAGCTAGCAGTTCCGTCCGTTGTTGCCTATCGCGCAGCCTCACGCAGCAGTGCTTTTAATTAAAGCGATCGTCGAGAGGAGGGAGTGCTGCTCGTCAGCCAAGATAAACTTGCGCTGGAGGTCTCGCCGTCAGGCCGACGAAGGACGTCGACGAAGGTGTGTTCATGTGCATTGTATCTATCGATTTAATATTAAATTCCCTGGTGGGACTTTATTCATTTTTATTGTGCGTTCTCGCCATCAATTCTTCGTCCGCGAGCTTTCATCTCTCGCTCTTTTGTCATACACACGTAAAGGACGTTAGAGCCAGCAGACAACCTCCGTACATGTTAGCTTCGGTGTGCCGGAAAAATTTGCGTCAACTTTCGCCTCGATCAAGAGCCATCATTTTGCAAGCCCCAGTTCCAGAATGGAGCCTAGATTTCTTTCTCCCCGCTTCTAATCAGCAAGGAGTGTGGCACGCGGGACGGGACGCTTGGCCAAGGAACTCTAATTACAATTATTGATAGCGTGCGCCAATTTGTATGCGCCACATAGTAATGCTTGCATCGCTAGTCCCGTCGCTTTAGCTTGATCTTTCTTCGTCCGAAACTTCCCTTGCTTTTCCCTTTTTCGCTCCCGTAATAAATGTGGGCTTTGTTTCAACGCGGCTGAATGCACTCAAACTCATAGGGGATTTCGTCTTCTTGTCCCGCGTTTTTCCTCGTCTTATCTCTTTCCGCCGTTCGAAGCAGTTTTTCCTTTTGAGCGATCGCAGCAGAACCCCTTTGACAAATGAAGCTAATACAAGCTAGCGCACCCCGTCCGTTTCGATCTGCCACAGCTTGACGGCTTCGTGCGCCAGGTAGTGCTGCATGAAAAGCTCTCTTTCTGTAATGTAAATTTAGCTTGCTTCCAACTCGCTTGCTACGTCGTGAATTATTCTACTTGACGATTCCACGTGCACGGTAGGCATCGTCCTTGCAGCTTGCACTTAATAAGCTCTCTTCCTTCCAGGCGCCGCGTCGCCCATCGAAAGTGTTTTGTCTTGAGAAATTTTCCGGATGCTCTCCCGTTTCCGGTTGTCTTTAATTGGGAAATTCGCTCATCCACCTCCCAGCAGGATTTTCGAGCTGAAATTATTCACGCTAATTGAGTCGGACTTGCTAATAAGCTTCGCAGCTCTCTCTAGACCCTTTCGACTTGTTTTCGCGACGACGTCCTGAAAGAAGATGATGCTAACACCTCTGTCGTTGTCGGCACTCGGATCCGCTCCGACCGTAGTCACAGCGAGTACTCCGGTCACTCCGTCACCGGCGTCGATGTTCGAAGGCCTTCCGATCTATCTTGTTCCAACGGGAACTGCTGCACAGTCGCTCAGTCTGTTGCCAAAGATCATTCAAGTCAGTGTTCCACTTTAGCGGAACAGAATGAGAATACACGTATGACGCCACATGACGTCATATCTGCACATCCGCGGTATGCCAGTGAATGAAACTATTTTTCTATAGGGCGCACGCGCAAACGCTGGAACTGAAGCGAAAGTCGATACAAGCAGTGCGTGCAAAGTTCAACTAAAATTTTCCTCAAATTTTTGTCCACAAATCTAAATTTTATTCTATAGAGCACTTTCACATCTTCGTCGGTGATCTGAGCGCCGAGATCGATAACAAGGGCTTGAAGGATGCATTTTCGAAATACGGCGAAGTCTCGTAAGTGCTAGCCGCCCACCCTTATTTATTTGTTCTAGTTTTCTTTCTTTCCTTTCGTCGCCGCGCCTCTTGGCGCTCAAACTCTTCTATATGTTTGCAGGTGACGCAACGCCGCTCGCAATATTGCAGACCTGTGTAAATATTCATTATTTTCTCATATTTTTCTCCTTCATTTTGGTATACATTTTATACGAAGCTTTTTCTCTCTCGAGGTTATCATATCATCGATTTTTCGCCTTCTCCTACGGTTATGGACACTTTCCATATAGGGCTCATCCATATATGACGTCACCTGCCGAAGGAGAGGGGGTGGGGGTCCAAAAATTTGAATTTTGATGTGACGTCATATATAGAAGAGCCCATACCTTACCCAGGGAACCAGATGCTTGCTGCCAGGGTCGTCGGCCGGATTAGGCTCGATTTTAATAGCACGCCACTTTCTCCATCGTGTCGCATCAGTGCGACAGCTCTCGATAATATTTCCTACTACCTCTTTTTGCACTTCAAACTCCATAGAAGTTGGGAATCTACCGCCTGGGTGTCTGTTCTAGGGAGGCGAAAGTGATTCGCGATTCTCAAACACTGCGATCAAAGGGATACGGTTTCGTCTCGTTTGTCCGCAAAGAGGCAAGCCCAATGGGCATTTTCTTTAGCTAGTTCGAAAATAGCTTTGTTTCTAGGATGCGACGAAAGCGATTGAAGAAATGAACGGTCAGTGGATTGGCAGACGCATCGTTCGGACAAACTGGGCTGCTCGAAAGCCCAATGCGGCGTCGACACAAAGTGCGTTTGTTTATTCATGCAGTAGGAAACTTAAGGTGCTTTTTGAGTGAAACTTGTAACTCCACACAACGCTCGCGAAAGTAACAAGTGGTTGAATAATGTTAAGAAATCGAATCGAACTCAGAAGTACTCGAAGTGAATTGAGTACACTAAGGCGAGAAGCAAATTCAAAAGAAATACAAGTGAATAGAATTCGAATCGAATTCAAAAGAAGACGGTTCGAATCGAATTGAATTGAGATTTTAAGATCGAATCGAATTCAAAAGGAATCGAAAACGAATTGAATCAAATTCAAAAAGAGTCCAAAGGAATCGGATCGATTTGAGTTAGCTTCGCCCTCTTATAGCTTTCGGTTTGTTTCGATTCTGAATATGGTTAAAGATTAAGGTCCGTTCTCAAGGTTAAAATAATTGAAATTGTTTCGATTCGATTCCCGTTCCAGTTGAAATTCTTACTACTTTCAAATGTTTCATCCAGCAGTCCAAAAAATTTTTACTGCATTACATGGTAAAGACACTGCGTACACTATGACACTTCAGGGTCAGTGCTGTAAGGAAAAAGTAAAATTGCGCGGTGCCGAAGCACCTTTTACAGTGCTGTACCGAATATCAAACAAGGAAATTATTCCAAAAGCTAGAGTTCGATAACACTGTACCAGCTTTCCAAATGTTGTGAAATATTCCTGAACAGCTATCCTAAACGCTGTTTCAAACTCCCTTATCCTACAGTACTTTCCTCGTGTGCAGAGCAAGGGCAAACATTCGAAGAGGTCTATCTGCAAGCTGGCAGCACAAATAGCACTGTCTACGTGGGCGGCACAAGTCCGACGACGACAGGTAGAAGTGCTTTGTTTCACCATTCCGATTTTCATTTTTTCTCAAATTTCTTAGAGCAACAGCTCAAGGAACTTTTCGCCAAATTCGGTACCGTCGTCGAAACGCGCATCTTCAAGCAGCAAGGCTATTGTTTCGTTAGGTGCACAAAGCTCACTGCAATTTTTCACCAAAGATCTCTAATCTTTTTGTCGTCTTTCCTCCTTAGACTGGACACCAAAGAGGCAGCCGCACAGGCGATTTGTCAACTAAATGGAGTCGAGTTTGGTGGCAGTGTTATCAAATGCTCGTGGGGCAAAGAGGAGCCGAAGAAAAGCGTAAGTCATGTGACTCAGTCTGCCACTTTTCGCGCTAAGAAAATGAATCTTACAGCCAAGTTTAACTAATCTGGCAGCCCTCGCGCAGCTGGCGGCTCCGCTGCAGACGCTCCCGTACTGCAACTACGTCTACGCGTCGACGACACCGACGGCACTCTATCATCCCTAGTAAGACGTCGTGCCATTAAAAGAAAACCCGATGAACGTTTCTAGCTGGTGCACAGTTTTCTTGATAGTTTGTCACAAAATTGGCAGCAACAAGCGCTGGCGTCCAGCGCCTTCAGCCAGGCCTTAAACATGTTCCCACTGGCGGCCTCCGGGCAACACTAATGAATGGGCGAATGGCTCGCACAAAGGGTCGCAAATGACCGTTGCAGTAATGGAAAACTTTACCTGCTGGCGTAACCTACCTACAATATTTATTTGCGATGCCAAACAATATGTTAGAGGATGTTACAATACATACGCGGTGATATAATGAAGTTCGCTCAGTTGTCGTGTTGTGCATGTGGGAATAATACGGTTGTGAAGTAAAATTCCGACGTAATAAACTTGAAGCAGTTAACAACTAAACACTGAGATGCTTTGGCGGTGGAACATGTGATGTAGATAGGGCTAACGATGTTTTCAACAGGTATATAGGTAGAATTGATTAACAAGTGGACCGAGCATCCGGCTTTAAGCAGAAAACGCACCAGGCAATACGTTATGGTCTGAAATACTCTTGAACAGTATGGACACTGGATAAACCACACTGAGATCTCTTCTAAAGTAAAAGGTAAAGATCCTTTCTGGACTAGAGAATCGATTTTTCCTCGATTTTTTGCGGCGAATTCCGCGATTTTTTGGGAGAAAATTCCGCGATTTTTTGGAAAATTCCGCAATTTTTTTTCAAAAAAGCAAAATCCGCGATTTTTCCGCGACACAGCATTTTACCTTATTTCACGCAAATAAACTAGCAAAAAGCGTTGTTTCCACACTAGTTGCACGCACTACGTCTTCGCAGTAGACATACTCACAAAATTATGTATCGACAAGCTGTCTCAAAGTCATTTTTTAACACAAAATGTCTCAAAAAGTGCCTTGGCAATGCCAAAACTGATAAAATTCCGCGATTTTCCTCGATTTTTTTCCAAACATCGAATTCCGTGATTTTTCGCGATCGCGGAGTCGCGGAAAAATCGATTCTTTACCTGGACGTCTGCTAGAGGGGGAAACGACCGTCTGAACAGTAGGCATCCTTTGTTGCTCGCTTGCCGGATGCAAAAAAAATCGTGATATAATAGTTGCAAAGTTTTGAATTCTACAAAGAAAAGTTCTAAAAGGTAGATAATGTCTAACCAAATGCATAAATATTTGTCGTCAGCTTTATCGCCTCAACGATACCGACATCTATTTCCTTTCAAATAAATACTCCAACGACACGGTGGCATTATTCAGAAGCTAGTGCTGAAATAATTGCTTTTCAGGAGGTTACAGTGTTTTGCACGTCACCTCCCTTTTATATGTCCGTGCTAATGAGTTTGTCCCGAGTTGTTATCTCAGTCGCAGGAGACGACCTTGCTGCCGAAGCTCCAACGGATTTCCAGACAGTTCATTAGCAAACACACCTCAGCTGATCTTCTCTTTTCCATTCTCAGCCACGTTGCCCTTTGTAGTTTCTATGGCGACCTTCAAAAAGCAATTTAGCACCCATTGTGCGAATGATGAGGGCTTTCATCGCACGACGAGACTCACTGTGAAGACATGAGATTTCTGTACAAGGAAGAAGAGCGACGGTCAGAGGAGCTTCAGTAGCTATGTTACGCGATTTCGAACGAGTGATGCAGTTGACGACGATTTGCGGTTACTTTGCACTCATTGTGCTCCAAATCACAACTACTTCAACGAGCGCTGCTAATGTCACCATCGTTCCTACTTCTATGGTATCAATTCCACAAACGGCCACCTTGGCGTTCGTTCTTGACACAACTGGAAGCATGGTCGGTATTCCGGCAATGGTTAGCGCTGCGTTCGGAGCTTATCTGCTGCCAACTCTACAAACGGCATCGAAGATCTCTAACTATCTTATCGTTACGTACGACAGCTCTGGTACGCTTTGCACTATTGGATATTTCACATCGAACTCCCCATTTGGCAAGTTTTGTCAAAATTTCAGAACCAGTTTTCTCGAGATTGGCTGAACCGATTTTGGATACTAAGATGCCAAAATGTCAGAAACATTACAGGCATTTTGACAGCTGGAATCTCAAATCAGTTTAGCCAATCTCGAGAAAACTTCTGGAATTTTGACAAAACTTGCCAAATAGGGAGTTCCATGTGAAATACCCGATAAAGGAGACGCATACACACATGACGTTATGGCAGTGTTATTTGCCCTCACAAACAAAACCTAAACTCTATTTTGAGAACGTTTTATTTTTCTATAACATCTGTCTAGATGCGCCGATTCTGGTGAACACAACGTCACTCGCGAAGTTTTCATTCTATCTGGCTTCGAACTGGTCCGGCGTGGGCGGACACGCTTCGTGCCCCGAGCCATCACTGACGGCCCTTCAGCTAGCACTGCAGAACATCCCGCCGTACTCCTACGTGTTTGTGTTCACCGACGCCGATGCATCCGATCTGACCGTCGCGCCAAACGTGCTTGCCCTTATCAATCAGCAGCACATTACGGTAAACTTCACTAGTGAAGAGGCAAATCTTAGGTATTAGGGTACCTATGCGCCTTTTCGAGATTCGAAGAGCAGTAGTCGATCTTTTTCGAAATTTCTTTTGAGTTTCGTGCAGATTTACGTCGGCGTTGAAAAATTGTGGCTTTGGCGGTTATAAAGCGTGTCGTAAATAGTTTGCTTTAATGAGGAAAAATTGAAATTACTTTGTAACTTCGAAATCACCTGTGATATCGAGAAATGGCCCATGTCGTGACATAGATGGCTGAACGTTCTTTCAAACAGGCGTTTAGCCCGGTTGTCCACACTCGTAGAACGATGAAAATTGAGAAAAATTTATAAAAGTAAGGTTGGTTTCCCGAAGGATTTTGCTTTACTGTTTGACGCAGGAAAAACCTAATTGTCCTATGAACAAGCGGACCTATTTATTTTTGTGGAGTTTTGACCCAAAAATGGGTGCCCTAATACCTCAAGCTTAAACTTCAAGCACTGCATCCAACACAGGTGACCTACATAATGAACGGAAACTGCGGCAACGTCGCCAATCCAGGATTCATACAGTTGCAAGCAATCGCGAGCGCTAGTGCCGGATATGTCATTAGCCTGAGTCAAGCTAATCTTACCGTGCAATACGGCGAGGTAAGCTTTCGTGGAATCGAACCAACGGGCGGTGGGTCCAACAACTCTTCGTCGATAGGTTTTCAAATGGATGGGGAACGAACTGAGCAAACAACGTTCACGTATTGAGTCGAAAGATTACGCTTCTGCCGGGCAGTACGTACTGAATCTGCCTGTCGACAGCTACTCACAAGATCTCCTCGTTACCACGTCATCTCTTGGTTGCGCCTTCACGATGAGTTTACGAGACACAGCCGGTTAGTGGTCATTCGTCTGTGTGTAGACCATTGCTGCCCTTCAACTCAAAAGGGTTCTAGGGGCACTTAGGATATTAAAAATTAAAATTTTAATAAATAAATATTTTAATTAATTAATTAATATTTTAATAAAAACGTTTTTTGAAGTTTGTGTTCATTGGACAACACACGGTAAAGGCGGGGTTTTGATAGACGTCATAATTATTACGAAAAAAGCTTTTACGCTAAAGGGTCCTAACGCACTTGGGACCTTTGTGCGTAAAAATGTTCGAATTTTACGGAAAAAGGTCTTAAGTGCTCTTCATTTTCGTTTGCGCGCTCGAATAAATTTTTAAGCAAGAAGGTCCTGAGTACTTTTACGTTTTTCTCAAAATGCAACTTTCTCGCTTTTGAGTTAAA
>JAQGBB010001934.1:0-12078 GCA_034691745.1 Prismatolaimus dolichurus | reverse complement strand
CCCATTCGAGAAAGACGCGCCGTCGCGAAGGGTCGTCTCAAACAGGACATAAGCTCAAACTGGAGCTCGGCAAGCTCGCGCGTCTTGAACCGACGCAGATCGGCGGAAAGCGGAATCTCCCCTCCGGCACCGCTCTCCTCCTCACTCGTGCCTCTGCCCGCAGGCGGCCGCGAGCGATCGTAGTCGTCCTCTTCGGCAGCCGGCGCCGAGGCCAGGCACGCCGGGTGTCGAAGCAGCGAGCGAATAGAGGCTCGCCGATCGTACACCAAATGGAGAAAGTTGGCGAAAAAGCGGCTGGGCGTCACCACGTCGTAAGGCCGACACACCGTCGCAGTGGCTACAAAAAACGAGTCTCAGAAAAAAGCAGCGCAACAAATTTGCGACAAAGAAATCGAAAATTTCCAACAATTTTTAATTTTCAAAATTTCGAATCGAATTTTTTGTCGAATCAAATCGTATAAATTTCGTATTTACTCAAATCTTCTTGTAAAATTCGAAAATTTCGAATAGATTTTCTAATAAAAATTCTAAAATATCTAAAAAACAGCATTTTCTATTTTTTGCTATGATTCAAAAATCGTTCGGTGCACTTGGGTCTCTCATTTCCAACCAAAAAGTCAGATCGCAAAAAAACACGCCGTCAGGATCTTTAGCCTCTCGCGATCCCAACGAGTGGTCACATGACGTGGGTGAACCCGCCATTTGCAAACAGTTACCGCACCTTCATCGTCGTCGGCCAAGACCCGGTGCGACGCGGCCCATGATGGACGCGTGTTGACGAGATAATGCTGGACGTTTCGCAGCAACTCGTCGACGCTCGTTCCAGTCGGCTTCAACGCCGCTTCAAGCACATCACGCAGCGCCTTAGCAAGCGCCTCGGCCGACAGTGGCGTCACACCGGCACCTCCACCCGTTGTAATCATAGGACGCAATGTGCACTTTCGATCGACGGATGGGGACGACCCCCTCGATTGTTCACCGTGCTTGGTCGACGCAAAGCGCCTCAACAAGCTCCCGAAGTCCTCACGCGGGCACATGCTGCTCACGTGTGATACAGAATTTATCAATTTTTGTTCATACGTCAGTTGAGCTCGTTTCTGATTGGTCGCCGTCTCCTTCCCTCTCATTGATTGGTTGACAACGTTTGCAGGCAACTGCTCCCTCTGTTCATCAACCAACTTAACTTTGGCTGACTGACCGTCCTGATTGGTCGTCGTTTCTGATTGGTCTTCCCCGTCTGCCTCACCACTGTCCTCATCTTCGACACTGAGCAGCTTACGAGCAGTCGGTGAGGGAGTGGCCGACGGTTCCCCTCGTGAAGCCGTCTGGTCCTCTTTCAGATCCTCCTCGTCTGCAGTGGCCAGATACTTTTCATCTATTTCATACTCAATATCAACTTCAGTGCCCCTATCTGGCACAGTCACAACTGTCGACCTTCTACCCGTCGATTCTTCAGTGCCGCTCCCCTCCATGGTCTGATTTGAGTCAACCCCCGCCGAAGATGACGCCGGCGAGACCTTCGGTTCCATCGGAAGCGATAGTTCACTGATCAGTTCGTCACGTGACTGCCCACCCCAAAGCTCCTCCTCCTCTTCTTCTTCACTCAAATTATCGATATTATCCACTTCCCCATCGACGGCGTCCAGTCCGAAAACAGCGAGCAGGTCCATCTGGTCCTGGAATCGTGCAAGGGTCTCCACCTCGGCGGCCCGTGCCACCGAACAGCAGTGGATGATAGAGGGGTCGAGGGGATGTGCCTCCGTGTTGAAGACGTATGCCCCGCGTGTCTCGACGACGCACTCGCCCCCACTCGGCGTCCGCACGACGCGACCCCGAATACCGCCCGCGGCGCCACCGCCAGAAAAAAGGTTGTCGTCCGGGTCGAAAAGCAGATAGAGGTACTTGGTCGTCTCAGCGAGAAAAAACGACTCCATCCGATCCTCGAGCGTGTGATCCTTTACATTGTGCACCTTTAACGGAAAAATCGATATCAATCGATAATTGCTGAGAATAAAAAAGCGTACGGTAGCGTATCCGCAAGCGGTCTTCGTGCTATGCTCTATTGCCTCAAACGCGTCGGCGCCGATCTGCAGGTAGAGAGGATCCCCCGTCGCCTGATAGAGGTAGTAGAGACTCTCGATGAACTCTATCAGAGAATTGAATGACCAATCACGACAAACTGGTGGTCAGACTGCTCAACAGCCAATCAGAATCGAGCAGACACGTCAGCCAATCAAACCCATCGCGTAGTCACCTGGTCGAAGCGGATAGCCGCTACGTTTTTGCATCGCCTAGAGGCAAAATGAAAATCGATAACATGAAAAATCGATGAAATAACAACTCGGATGTACCGATACTCGAGGCCCACTGACGCAAAGAAAACGGTTTTCCCCTCTGAAAACCAGATTTTCGACCAAAAATTCTGAAAACACATTGCTTTCAGAAGCGAAAAGAAAAAGAAGCAAAACACATCGATATCTATGAAGGTTCAATCCGTCAGCAAAACAGGTGCCCAACCGACTGACGTGCGGGAAAACTCGTTGCAGCTGCTGTAAAAGTGCAGTAAATATATCCAGGCAACACATCGCTGTATATTTCAATGTACTTTTGCAATAAATGCGTGACTAAGTGATTAACGCAACTTCAAGTGCTATAGATAGCTTGTACATTGCAGTGAACCAATTGAACGGCGCCGTTCTCGGAATATTAAACCTATAGAGCCCACCTTCGAACTTAAACCTACGCTTGGCCCACGGTACCTCCTGCAAAATTTTAGCCCGCTAGCTTGCTTTTTCCAAGCGTCATCGTGTACACATACATACGTGCCTACGAACGACACGTCCCTCCGCAATAGGCCTACAGACTTCGTCAGTAAGTCTAAAAATCGATAAAAACGTGCTAACCTCAGAGTTGGGCACATTATAGAACTCGGGTGAGAACCCGTACTGACGTAGAATCTGCGCGTAGTTTAGCATTAGCTCCTTCGCCGCTGCCGTGTCCCCGAGCAGACTCTACACTTTCACAAATACAACAAATAAAAAAGCGAAAAATATTCTTCCAAAAAAACGCACTAGAACACCCGGCCAAAACTGTTCGAGCGACTGAAAGACGGGCATCGTAACGGCACCGTTTATCATCGAGACCCACATGAACCAGCCGTCGTGCATCACGTACTGTTCAATCGCCTTACGGTACGCTACACAAAAAGGCATGTCACTGCAAATAGCCAATCAAAAAAGTCAAAAGCGCGCCACCGATAAAAAACCAAAAGCCATTAGCCAATCAGATCAATCAATCAATATGACTGACCTACCGTTAAACTGGCGCATGAGGGCGGGTCGATTTAACAGCATGGCCCCCTTGACCAGATACTCAAAGTATGAGTCGACACCGGCCCCAATGCCCGCGTCCGTCGCCGTCCACTGCCCCGTCTGCACGTTTATATGATTGCCAACCTGTGGCACAAACACAAGCAGCTAACAAGCAATCGATAGATCAATACACTGTCACATACAAGTCCAATGGCCGAGCGATGAAGCCAGAGCTCCTTCAGGGCCTTCAGCGCAACACGCTCATAGTGCGGATTGCCCGTCAGACGACTCAGGGCACCGAACTCAAGCAAGAACGTCCCCACGCCAGCCGTACACGTTATCTATCGATCGATAAATCGATACTTCTCCCATCAACAAACAGGCTGCTCGCTCACCGGCGTCTCCTTATTATGCACTCCATAGCGAAGGTTCACAGTCCCAAATGGCATACCCGTGTATGTGTTAAACGCTGTACCATTTAAAAAAAATCAATAAATCGATAAAGCACAGAACGAGACACCACAACAAGGTGCTCACCCGGCAGAAGCTTGTCGGCAACACGCTCAGCGAGTCTAAGAAGTGGTCCGCTGCACGGCCAGCCCTCTTCAAGCTGTACACCGGCGGCACCCGAGAGCATGTGAGCCGAGAGAAGCCCACCGACAACTGGGTGAAAAAGACGAACGTGATTGATGAACGCATTGTTCCTCCCACCCTGAGAAAGTACCCCGAATATTGGTCTCAAAAACAGAGACGTTAACGTTGGCGTCAAAATCGATGCTCTTGAGAACGAGCCTCGACGCGCGCTCGAACTCGGTCCCATTGCCGAGCAGCACAAGCGTGTCGAGTGCATCAACGAGCGTCAATGAAAAGCTAGCAAAAACTGGGACTACGATGGCCGCTTGCAAGCCTTACCCAGCGAAATAGAAAGTCAATTTTAATCATTTGAATTTACTTTAAAAATTTATTTTTACCAACTTTAATTTTAAATTATTAATTTTTCGAAACGAAATTAGTTTTTATCAATTTTCATAATAAAATTCTTTGTGGATTTTTTTTTCTAATTTAGCACACACCTCCCCCAAGTGTCGGTGCCTTTACAGCTCAGAGGCTGTAGTTCGTCGAACGGATACGCGTACTCGAGATAGCCGTTGTACGCGTGGTAGAACATCGCCCTCACGCGTTCTCTGAAACAGACCGATCCTCGACTGATCGTTCAGCGTAAACAGAAATAAAAAAATTACCAAAAAATTTCAATAAAAAATACTAAGTAATAAAAAACAATAATATAGGAATATATATAGTGTATAAAATTATAAAAAAATATAAGAATTTTTTTAAATCAACACTTTTTCGATAAGTACATGCACCGCAAAAAACACCGGGGAAACAGTCTGAGCAAACCTGTATCGAAGCATCTTCTCTCTGCTGAACTCGCTGCTATCATGCGCCCGAACACGCGTGAAAGCAATGCAGACGAGAACGTGAACAGCACCGACGATCCAACGAGAAACGCGTCGACCAGTCATTCAAGTAATCATTTGCAAGGGGCCGATCACACGTGTCACTCGTCCTTACACACTCGACAAAGCGGAAAACTGTAAAAATAGAGATCAAGCTGCAGTGAAGCCAGTAAATTGCGACAGATCTAAGACTAGACCGACCGACACAATCGCTGAAATTTTGCAAACAGCACACGCAACAAAAAAAATAGATAAAAAATAATGTAATAAAAATCGCATTCATGACAAGTTAAATAAAATAATCAATAAATAATAATAATAATAATAATAATAGAAACTGCGATGGCCGTTCTGTAATAATAATAACATAAATAAAATAAAATATGCAAGTTATAGAAAAAAAATTTACAAAAAGAATCTACTAAAAATGATTTTAAAAATTATAAAAATCAAATTAAAATTAAAAACGCCTCACTAGACTATTCTCCGCAAGAGACGTGCCGTGCAGTCACTCCGCAAAATAGCAAAAGCTCTGTGAACAGATAGCGAGTAATAAGCATCGTTACCACCAAGAGAACACGACGAATTGTGACGTAGAAAACAGGAATATATTTTAAAGTAGAGCTCTTATCAAACGTCGCACAGATCGCGTCGTCGCCTACATAAGCACACAGAATAAGAGAAAAACGAGAAGTAAATTTTGTTGCGGAAACGAAAAAAAAACAAAAATAAAATTTTTCCATTTTTCCTGTAACGGAAAGGAAACAAAAAATTTCTGCAAAAAAGCATATTTCAGTTTTCCGGCAAAATAGATATCTTACAGATAAAAATTCCCGGTTTTTCGCTTTTTCCAAAAATAAATTTAAAATTTTTAGCAAATTTTTTTTCGAAATTATTCGCTCTACCAGGCTCTACACATTTTTCATCCAAGGGGTCTAACAATTGGTCATTTCCCCGAAGTCAAAAATTCCCCAAGAAATTTCCCCAAAACGAATTTTAATGCCCGAGTGACATGAGCACAGAGTTCAGTTGAACGTTTGTAAAATAGCGATTTCTCGTTCACCGTTTACTCTGCTGCACAAAAACGCATAGCTAAAGCGAGCGATAAAAAGCTGCCTCAATCACTAGCCGGTATACTAAAACTATACATCCTGTAGGCACTGCACATAACCTATGTACTGTACGTAACAGATCACATACGCAAGATATAGTAAGCGGACATCACAAAGACGACTTAACATTAAAGGGAAAGTAGCATCAGGAGAGAAACCCGTCTCAAGTAGCCTCTTTGATAAAAAGAAGTGCACACCACGCCTAACTAAAGGCTGGGCCACAACATAATTTCACTATCGATAGCAAATATGGAAACCGGCAATCTGCCAATCGAACATACCGCACTGTCACTCTCTCTTGCCTCGCAACACTGAAAATATTGTGGCCCACCCTTTACATATAATAGAGTATTCCAGATCGAATCGAGCCGGTTTTCACGTCCACCTCTGCGAACCAGGCGTCGGACTCGCAAGCGATGAAGTAGCCGGACTAGCCCCTGTCGACGCCCCCATGCTCGTTGAGCAGAAGTCAGCGAGCAGTTCATCGAAGCGGATATCGTCGAGGTCGGAGATGTCGACATCGTCGACCCTGAAGGAGACTACACTGCATGGACACACAATGCATGCAGTATGGACGTACGCAGCGGCCATCGCGTCGTCCATCAGCGCCGAATTGTAGTCTGGCGAGTCGCACGTCCCGTAGATGGTCGACGACGCGGGCGTGTCGCGGGCACCACCCCCACTGATAGCGCTGCTCGCACTGCTGCTACTGCCGCCCCTACGAACAAGCCAGAGCTCAGTGCATGGGCGTAGGTAATGGGGTGGGGGTTGGGGGCTCCAGTCCCCCTCCCCCGAAAAGTGGCTGAAAACCCATTTTTGTATCGATTTGAGGAAGGGGATCGAACGAAAAAATTAGGCTTGGCAGCCTCCTCCCCGCCGACCTAGCTACACCCCTGGAGCGTGCACAATAAACTAGGCCCACTTACGGTATGACCATGATGAGTTGGGGCTTGGTGTAGCCCCTCTTGGTGACCTGATCGGGTCCCGCCGGCGTCGTGCACTTGCTCAAGAGGTCGTCCTTCTCCTTGTTCGGGTAGACGTACCGAATCGACTGCAGTTGCGGGCACTGCAACAACAAATACACTACATAGCACCACCGTCATTAGGTACAAACACAGCATACAGTGTTGATTCGATCGGGCAGCGATAACTGCGTTAGATCCTGCTGACTGAACGGCGCCAGATGAAGAGGTTCGACGAACTCGCCCGTGACTGCACAAGGTGAAAAAGGCACGCTTTAATTACTAACACATGTCATGCGTGTGCAGTGTTTCACATAGAACTGCCCATTGGCAAGTTTTGTCAATATTTCAGAACCGGTTTTCTCGAGATTGGCTAAACCGGTTTTGGATACCAGTGTCAAAATGTTAGAAAAATTACCGGCATCAGTTTGGCTCAAACTGGTTTTGGATTGCAAGATGTCAATCTCGATAAAACCGGTTCTGAAACGTCGCCAACTGGCCAATTCCATGTGAAATACTTAGAATATTAAAATACATGTACACCAACTTTGATCATGATATGGAAGAAAGCTAATCGACACGCCCCCACACTGACTATCACTAAATCGAATGACGAAACTCGGTTCACGTTCTGCATGCAGTACTTCAGCAACGCGTTGCTTCGAGACAAAACCGAGCACAAAACTACATAGAAAAGTGGAGCGAAATTGCTTAATCAAACCGACCTCACATCAGTCAGACCAACCCCTCATCCCAAAGATCCTTCATGTGCTTGATGAGCATGGCAGTCGCAAAGAACCATTTCCAGAACGAGAAGTGGCATCCGGGCTTCATATCGTCCTGCATGTGGTAGACGACTACTTTAGCGCCAAGCATTTGCAAAAAGCACATTGTGAAGTCCCGGATCGTCATGTTTAGACTGCATAATTTCTTCCACATGAAAGCATAAGGCAGTGGCTACGCGGCACGTTGTTAAAAGTTCTTCTTCCGATTGTTATAAGTGGTATAAACGGGCACTTATTTTTCTTCCTTTACACATGTACAGCACGTTCCCGCAAAGTTGGCGCACAAACCTTGAGAAAGCGATTCCACGTAACCATTTCTCCAAAACACTGCGAGTAGTCAGCAAACGCGCGATCAAACAGCCGTTCAGCAATATAATGCAAGTCGGCAGTCGATAGATCGCGCTCACAGCCCGTCAACAGTTTAAACTTTGCGCGCAAAGCGAATGCGAACGTCTCCCACGCGACGCTATCGCAAGTCTGAAACGGAACACGCTCGAGGGGTGAGAACGCGTTGTCCCAAAAGATCGTCGCGTGCGCGGCCGGGTCCTGCGAGCAATGCACGGTGACACCGACGGGTAGAGAAAGGGTCTGAAAAAGCACAGGTGACAAAGTCGGCAGAAATCGTACAGAAGCTATCGATAACAATGTGAGAGTAGAAACTTTAAACAATGTAACACTACGTAACGTCTAACCACGCGCCTTACGTTTTCATGCAGAACAACGTATGCAGTATAAACAAGACTCCTGCCTACTTTTGACGGACCCTTTATAATATATTCGTACCCAGACTTGCAACGTCAGATCTTGCACCTTGAACTGTGAGAAGAAGAGAAAGCAGTACTTCTTCTGCGTAACTGCAAGCGGCTAAAACATCGAAAAGCTCAAGGTTCGTTGGTGCAGTGATGTAAAGGGTGAAAATTAAGTCCCCTGGGTTACGGTAGCGAAAATATACATATAGACTGGCACAACACACATCAACTATGCAGTCTAAATATAACTTTTCACTACCGTAACCCAGGGACTTTTCACCCTTAACATCAAATCAGAACAAAAACAGAACAAAGTAAAACAGCACCATATAACGCCCACCTCCGGTTCATTTTTAGCGTCATTTTTGGCCGCCTTATTTTTTGCCGTTTTATTCTTCGTCGAGCGATCTTCATCGAGCAGACTTTCGAGCTTCTAAAAGCGGTCTTGCTGACAACAACTCTATCAAATGAGCATACCATACAAAAGAACGTACAACGTCCTTGAATTTCGCAACAAGCTGCCGATTGTCCTCGTACTGAAAGTGTATAGCCGGCCCAAACTGTTCCGCCGATGACTTGTTTTTCAGCGAGACAGGTAGAATCTTTCCAACAGGTGTCTTCAGGCTAAGACCGCAACACGGAAGAGTAGAACAGCGGCAAAGACGTAACTGACTAAACATAGTATGTAATACATACAGTAGATCGACTTGTTGGACACCGTCCCTGAGCGATCGAGCCTGCTCTTCGCTAAAAGGTCGCTTCGACAATGAGAAAAAGCATGACTAAACAATGCTGCTCACCTAATGATGTAGAGAGAAACGTAGAACTCGCTTAGGCTCAGTCGAATGCCAAGCTTGTCGCCGAGCAGCAGACTGCAAACGAAAAATCATTAACGATTGACCGAAAGCCATTTTTCGAAGAAAACAAACGCAGCCGAATGTTCAACGTCAATATAGGAAATACCAAAAGAACACTAATTCTGATTGTAAAAATGTTTGGTCAAGGAAGAAAATTTTACACTTTTTAGTTGCTCGAAAACTGCGCATTGCGCGGCGATCTAAACAAATTTTAACGCATTTTTCAATCTAAAATTTTCACATTAACACCTTGAACGAAAAAGGAAAAAATCATTTTTGTACTCTTTAAGCCGCACCATAAAAATCGAAATACTTCTATTTTAAAGTTATTGAAATTTTTGGCTCAAAAAAATTTGTTAGGGAAATACCCGTTCCTTTTTAAAAATTCGTTGTCAAAACACGCGCCAATAAGGCCGGAATTGCCCACAATATAGATCCTTGGGCAATTGTGCACGTTGAATCTAAGCTTGTTCTCATTTGCCAATACTTCATAATTGAGTTTTTAAGGACGTTAAACATTTGTTAAAATCGCAAGCGAGACGAGCAAAATTTCAGGATTTTTAGACCATTTTAGCAAAAATTTTGACAATTTTTGTAGAAAAAGCTCCGGTGCCTCCGGCATAAAAATTGCCAAAGCTGGATTAAAAAAAACCCGGAGCAGAAACCTGAACTTCGCCATACAGCAATCAATGCGTATAAGTGCAAAACTTACCGAACTTCAGTGCAAAAATTAGTGCGCTTCTTAATAACAGGCGGCGGTTGCTTTGAAACAGCAAACGATCTAGAAAAAGTAAACAAAAACCATTACGCGCCCCCTGTGTTCTCCTACATCATCTCCAGACGCCCTACTCTGTAACGATAAGGCCAAGCAAGTGATTCAAACGATCGATTGCAACACTCAGATCAGACTCCATCGGTGTCAGATTTGGATCCTGTTGAATTGGAAGTTTTAAATTCTGACGCATCAACAGTGCATCTTGACGAACATTCCACGTCGTTTCCGAAAGCCATTCAAACCTTTAAAATGTTTAACACCGCTTTTCCACATACTCTACATTACGCAATCGAAAGGCAGAAAAATAAGTGCCCGTTTATACACCTATAACAATCGGAGAGTAAAAACTTTTAACAATGGGACGCGTAGCCACTGCTTTATGTTATAATGCAGAAGAAATCATGCAGTCTAAACATGACGACCCCGGGACTTATTTCCCTCCCTTTATTGTATTATGTATTGTACATACATTTCTTGAATGCGTTCAAGCAACGTTTCATCAAACGCCACCCCAATTTGTGCCTGCTGCTGTTGGAGCTTCCACCTCTGCAGAAACCCCGCAATCTCCTTCTGTGCTGCATCGAGATTGTCGATACACTCACGAAGTCGCTGCAAGAACTCCTACAACGTCCAAGCATAGCTCGCTTTATCAATAATGCAAATCACACCTCCGCCCTTTTTCTCACTCGTCTTCTTGTAACAAGCTCTTGGTAACCGCTCATGACGACCTCTTGTAGCCCAGTAACAGTTTGCCGAAACCGAATCACCTGGTCTTGTGGATGCGGCATTCCATTTGAAGTACTCAACAAGGCTAAAACATCCAACTGACAGACATGCAAAGACAGCGGCCTTTACACACGCAAACACCTTTGTATCGCGTCAGCTCCTGCAAGTTAAGCAAAAAGGTTTGCCGGATAGACGTCTCATCTGTCTGCAGATCATGACATCTCTGAAACAAACAAACACTACAAAATCCGAAACAACAAAAAGATAAGCATACCTTTGCTCTATCGCTAACAGCATCTCTCACTCCTTCAGAAAGTGTCGAGTTCATTCTGAAATATTTTCTGTCGCTTTGTCACTAAATCGCATACATATACGATGTAAAAAACGTAAACGTCCGCAGTCGCCCACAAAAAATTCGCAAAAGTGAACGCCCCTCAACTTATCGCTTCGGCGAAGTTCCGCGTAAAAATGTTGCACGCCTAGCTTCGATTAGCCTATAGAACACGGCGAAAAACCTCACAAACAAGCACGAGAATGCACAAGCGAGGGAATGGCCAAATTATAGAAAACGCTCAGCCTTTTGCATATGGACAAATATAGATAATCGATCAATCGCGAGAAGCGATGAACGATTCGGACCAACAAAAACTCAAAACAACGCGTGAGAATTCATCGACACAGCCGACAAACGCTTCGTACTGGTTGCGCGAATCACACAACAACACGTTGAACATGAGCAATACCCCCCTCTAACGCATAGCTACGTAAGCCCCAGATACAAAGACACGAAAAATACACTGATTGACCTTCCAAGCCAAAAAAATCGAAAATTTTTCCCTCGAAAAAGTCGAAAAAAAAAGAATCAAAAATTGCCCCTAAAAATCGAAAATCGGTAAAAAATCGCAATTTTTCTCGAAGAAAAATACGTGTTTTCAAGAAAAAACTGTTGAACCAAATTTGCTCCAGATGGAAAATTGGACAGAAGTCGAAATTATGACGCCACTAATATCACGTGACTTGATCAAGTAATCTTTCAAATGCTAATCGATACAATCTTTGGTCCTCTTAGTCGGAACAAAAATCGATTTTTCACATACCCGGCGACCCCTAGCAAGCCTACCCACACTCGCAATTCAGTTGAACCAACAGATAATAACCCAATCCAACCGACATGCCGCGCATACAACAAAGCCAAAGATTGGAATGGCGAGAAATAATTGAGCACACAAATCGATAACTTTTCTCCCGCTAGCGGACAACTTCGCCCATTCGAGAAAGACGCGCCGTCGCGAAGGGTCGTCTCAAACAGGACATAAGCTCAAACTGGAGCTCGGCAAGCTC
>JAQGBB010001933.1:0-12086 GCA_034691745.1 Prismatolaimus dolichurus | reverse complement strand
CTCCGTGGCGGTATGCAAATCTTCGTGAAGACGCTCACCGGAAAGACCATCACGCTCGAGGTCGAGCCGTCTGACACCATTGAGAACGTCAAGGCCAAGATCCAAGACAAGGAGGGCATTCCACCGGATCAACAGCGCTTGATCTTCGCAGGTATGTATTGTACGTACACCATGTACGTATGTATACACCCGCCCCTCATGGGATGGCGGGGGGTACCGCGGGGGCGTCCCTTCGGGTCTGTAGCTGCTTGCAGCCCGAGTAATGTTAGAGTGTAACGTTCTGTATATACTCATGCATCAATCGTGTTCTTTCTTATCCATGCAGGCAAACAACTCGAAGACGGTCGCACCTTGTCCGACTACAACATCCAGAAAGAGTCGACACTTCACCTCGTTCTGCGTCTTCGCGGTGGCGCCAACTGATGGACGAAACTCGCTGCAACAGACAATACACTGCACTTGCTTTCTCTTACGTATATGACTGGCTATTCGTAATTGGATGTCAACTTAATACACATGTACGAGATGTTTGCGTAACGTGTGTTTACGTCTTATCTGCCCACTTGCACGAAATTTGCTGAACGTGCTCTAATAAATTAGCTGCATTGAAGCCAAACGTGTCAAGTTAACGTTGGTTAATCAGTCAATTTACCTTAATAATTGACGCAAGCAACAACCAGCAAATGAAGCTTGCAACTACTATAGACAACATCAACCACAAGAAGGCAACAGTAAAGCCACGCACACCTTCACGGCCGTGTATGTGCTGTGCAAATCCAACGACAAACAACATACAAGAGTACAAGTGCGCAGTCCTTCGAAAAACGCCGCGTACAGCTGATAGTTACACCCCTCGATAACATGGCTCAAGTTGACAGCAGCTATAACTAGTCAGTTCGCAAAAACGAACATTCACAACACGCACTACAAGTACATCTACGTACTGTACACACGTATATTCCATGTGCGACGCCCTGTAATCAAAGGAACAAACGTTGCTTCCCAACATTTAGCACAACACGCAGTGCACTGTGCAAGAACAGTCCCTCAGTCGACCTGTAAATGAATGGTCAACCACTACTCTGTTATGCCCGCAGTGCAGAACAAGCCACACCTTTCACACAACACAACTGGTCGAACTTGTTAATATACAACGGAGCACACTACAGAAAATAGCATCACCAACCACGTAAACATACTGTAACAAAGTAGTTTCTATACAAAAGTTTCAATAAAGACAAGATTGTATAAAAATACGACCACGCACACTGACCACCACGGGTCCACCGCCATCGCATCTCGATTGGAAACTACCACTATACCACCAGTACAACACACAGACAACATACAGTACATATACACCAACAGTGAACCCTTCCACCATCAATAACCCCACATCAATCAAAAAACCATGCTTTCCATCCAGATAGTATGATTCTCGCCTTCTCTACCGTTCTCGACGTCTTCCCGACGCCGAATGCTGCCTCTTCTGTCTCCGTTCATCCGGCGAACTGCCTTCCTGTTGCGGCGTCGGCGACCTCGATCGATGGCGTCGTCCCGCACCACTGGGTCCAGCCTTCTTCGACGTGCGCATCTCAGTCTTCATCAAAAACTGATTGACTTGATCAATATACTACAACCATCAACACAAAATTGAAAAGAAAAACCCCCGTTTCTACACCAGTATAAACCAGTTCCTCACCGGTTCAACCCGTCGTCCTCCGCCAGAGCTGACCCCAGGATACTGTTGTTGCGGATAGCTTTCGGGCGCATAATAGAACTGTGTCGGCGCATAATACATATCCTCCAAAATGAAAACGATTAAAACATTTCAACGTACCTATACATAAACGTACAGGCGGTGGCGGATATCCATAATTGGACGAATACGGCGGCGGATAATTGCCGGACACCTGTCTCGTATTCTGGAAATGTTTGAGATAATCCTCGTACGTCTACAAACCATTCCACTTCAATTCAAACCATAAACAATCAAACTGCACATACCCTCGAGCTAATAATCGTATCCTTGCTAACCCCACCATAACTGGACGAATGCGCACCCGATCCATATCGATTCGCGCCCGAATGCGCCGTCCGATCCTCATTTCCACTTCGGCCTCCCCTTCGATGATCAGCCCTTTCTCGTTCACCCCTTCGACTATCATCACCTCGTCGCCGTTCCCGACTATTCGGACGTGCAGCCGCCCCACCCCGTCGCGACGGTACAAACTCCCTCTCCCGTCGTTCTCTCTCGCCAGGGACAACCCCCCGTTCGCGCCTACTCGTCGTCGGTAGAGGTATCGGGGGTGAAACCCTCTCGGGGGGTGCTCCATCGCGATCCTGTCGCCGATTGAGACTAAATCGCTTGCTACAAACAAGCAATTCGGGATATGGCACAAATAGCTACCCAATATTGCTACACTATTGCTCAATATTTTTATTATCTCTAACGCCTACCGCTTTGGATAATTGCGTGGATTCTTGTCATGTTCTCGTTCGACATTGGCTCGCAAGCGATCGAGATCAATAAGTTCATCGAGAGCGAACATATCGCACAACTGCATAGCAACTTTAGGTTCAACCTCCTAAAGTACAACACGAAGGAGTCAATCTGCTATAAGTCATCGCAAAAACCAGCTAAATTCCATAAGACAAGGAGACCCAATCAAAAACCCTCTCACCGTTCCATCACGCGCAATCTTAATCGGTTTATTCTCATTAAACGCATTCCTCAGATGTAGCGTCTCTCCAAACGGCAACTCCATGCGATTGAGCCACTGGACCTTGAAAAGTCCACCAAGTGCCCGCGCACTCATCCCGGGTGGTAAAACCCACTGTACAGGACTCCCACCATGGCGTGCCTCGGACGACATCCGACAAAAGCCTAACAATCCCAACTGCGATAGAGCAAACACCCGAAACACTAGAACTCCCCCAACCTTGAAAAGCCTGACTCTTCTCGACGGAAAAGATGAGAATCACATTTCTCGTATCGCGAAAACGTGCGTTCAAAGCAGTCTCATTTCGTGGCGTCGTTGCCCAAACGCCTTTCGCTTTCGAGAGTGATACATTCTCCGAATTACCGCTCTTGATGATAAAATAGCGTGCTTCCTCGTGGAAGAAACGCAGTTTCGGTTCATCTTCAAAACAATACATAAGGTGTTGAAATTTCACTTTATTTCACGACAGAAAAAACAAAGTCTGCTGCCAAAAGTGACTAACGTTCGGCCAAAATATTTCGATTTTTAAATCAAAATCTGGGCGGAAATTTTTAAAAATTTTCAAAATCTTACTGTTAAAAAATAATCCAAAAAAATCAAAAAAGCATTTTTTCAGTGAAAAAAATTTTCACAAAAAATTTCGCAGAATTTTCCCACAATTATGAGCTTCAAAATCGATTTTGCCCAAACGTTATACATTCCAACATAACTATCCACCTTGATAAGATATATACACATACGTACACACCTGCACAAAGACGAAGCGACTTCTTGACCTTCGTCACAACCGACAACGCATTCTTGCTGTTCGCCGGCGCAACCAACTGCGCATCATGTGCCCTCTTTCTCGACGCCGAGCCCCCGCTAGACGCTCCCGACGTTGTGCCCTCCTCCTCTTCGACACCAGGCGGACGTTCATCAACAGCCAGAACATCAGCCACTTCATCACCTCCCTGCCCTCCATCGCTCGCCCCTTCATCGATTTCTTCCTCGTCAGGGTGTCCGCCTGCAAGTACCCCACCAGTTGCAGCATGCACCGTGGATGCAATAAAAGAAAACCAACCAGAAAGTGAATCCTCATCTTCCGAAGCACCCGACTTCTCATCATCAGAGCCAAGTTCCTCATCAACAGCGCTGCCAATCTCAACCCGCTTCTGAATACTCGCAAGACTTCGACTAAACTGTGCCGAGCTCTCTCCATGTCGATCACTATCTTCTAAACGTGCAAACGCATGCAGAGCCACCACTTTCAGCGCCGCCACAAGACCATACCAGCTACAGTCTCCATCGGTTCATCTTCAGGCGCGACATCTGCCTTCCTCACTCGCCCAGCCGGCCCTGTTGCATCTGCAAACACGCGCGCACTACCACTCGCCTTCAACGAGCCACGCTCATTCGTATTGCCTAGACAACGGCAAAGACTCAATCGAAAATGAACCAAGACCAACGGCTGGACAACGCAGAAGCAAACATGCACGCTAAGGCCATGCAAATAGGGACCGAGTGGACACTTGTGCGTTCGCGATAAGCTTACTGCTAAAACCCATTGGTCCCTATACTAAGCGAACGAACAATACCACGGATGGACTATCGATTTTCATGGTCAACCCAAAAGAGAACGTACTGTACATGGAACCCGCCTGTGCACCACCCATCTGGAGTACCCTCCCCCATGAAGTAGAAACAGGACAGGTCCGATAACGCGTGCGGCCTGCCAATGCACATCACGCGGACGAATGTAAATAACTAAGAAATAAAACGTTTAGTAATGTAATGCAGTAGTACCTACGGAAGTGCACATACGTAAAGTATCACATGTCCCAAATGACCCTGTACGTTGGCCTGTTTTCTCCAGACTGACTGAACATGCAGTGTGCTTCAAACGTCAAAATAACGGCCGAATTATGGCCATTATTTTCGTATATTTAAGCCCGGTGCATGTTCAACTAATGTGGAGAAAACCGGCCAACGTACAAGGATTTTGGGACACGTGATACGAATGTGGGTGCGTACGCCTGATGTGCATCGGCTAAGCGCACGCTGTTTCACAAAATAGTACAAATGCATACACAACTCAAGCACTGAGCTCGACGCATAATGTACAGTACGTAAATAACATACATATAATAAGTCTGGATAGTTCCCCCGCAGCAGTGAGCAATGGGCTCACAAACAAGGCTAACCCTTTCACACTCGCGTGTAACAGGAGAGTTCATCTCCTGCTTCGCTGCGGTTTCTCGCGACGCGCCCGACGAGATGTTGCCGCGATAGGGCAACCTCACTCTGTGGAGCGCTATCGGCAGGAAGCGATAAGTTCAGTCTTTAAAAGCAGTCGCAGCGCGAACGCACCACCACGCGTTCTCTTGTAGAACAGCTTTCGAAAACGTTTATCAAAACGTTCAAAAACTGCGGATGAAATTTGAGTCTCTTTAGAAATCCGAGCAAAAATGCCGCAACCAGTTCGCGGCAAGACCGATACATCTCCATCCTTCTTCTTAGATATTCGATAAAATCGCCGAACGCAGCGGAGCTACCCGAGGCAACACCGTAGAGCGACAGCAGCAAATCCTCTCGCGGCAGTGTCCTAGCTTTTCATCTGAGAATGTTCGCTTCAACAAAACCTCGCATCAAATTACCGTTGAACTGCGTTGCACGAAATACGGACGCTGCGCCACGGCCACCACCGACACCTAGCGCACTATCTTCAGCTGAGTTCAAGATCACAACGGTGCGCTTCTCACTATCGCCGCCAGTTGAGGTAGCATGACCCGGATGATCCATTTCTTCCTCAAGCTCTTCAGAATCTTCGACCCCATTATCGAAAAACGAAACGGTTCGCTGACCATCGTTCGCAATGATTCGCAGGGCTAAAGAAAAAATGAACACTGAAAACAAATCCGAGCATGTACACTAAATATGCGGCTTTAGTACGTACGCTCTGGCTCGCCGAGGTCGAGACTCTCGTCGCGCTCGTCGCGTTCGCCAATGTCGAGGCTTTCAGTCGAAATACGACAATCCATCTTCTTCGGGACTACAGTTCAATGCTTCTTCCAGACAGATGCCGTCGACTGGAAACTGGAGGCCCGCGTTCACGGTTATTCACACAATTGTGCAACCGAATCGCAACAGGTAAATGATTAGAATGTGCTCATAAACCCTGAAATCACAACAAAAAACATAGTCGGAGAGGGTGCCAGTAGCGTGCTGTCACGGTCATCTCTCGTTTGCCGATCAGCTTGTTTCCTAGACGCCGAAGTGTTCACGTACAGGGTAAATTAAAATGTAACTAGAAATGTGAATCGCGAAAAAATGGCCGCCGCAAGAAAATTTTTTTTGAATAAAACTTGTGGCTTAGGGTGTGCTCCTACATGTTTTGCTATCGATAAGTGCGCAGATAACGATGAAATGACTTATGGTATACTTCGCAGTAATTCTGACTGCATACTCAGCATAGACGCTTTTCGCGCTTGCTTTCTTGAATTCGACTGGTTTTTAATTAACGAGAAACCGGCTATGAGGCAGATTTTCAAGTTGGCGCTGCAACTTCCGCTCATTTTGCTGCTTCTCAGTTGGTTCGTTCATGCTGGTGCTTGAGTTAATGGCAGAAACAATTCCCAAGCGCGTAAAGGTAAGAACGGTTTGCGTAGTTGAGAGTCAACCCTATCTTGTTTTACAGCTCTTGTACACGTAAAGTGCATTGTGCATGAATAGGAAAGCGAGGAAGCATGCGTTACAGTTAGCAACATTTCAGGATGAACTAAAACGATCGCTGCGTGATGCAGTTTTGCAAAGTATTCAACCAAAGTCTGCGCCTATCGCAAGTACTGCAAGTGAGCAGTACCATACTTTCTCGCCAGCTCAAGTTGCATCGTATTTGCGCTCAAGCAATTTGCACTTCACGCTTTCCGTTTATCTCGCCGAATCTGGTATCGCCAAATCCGTGGTAAGCCATCTACAATACATCACGTACAGTATATACTTCGTGTTTTCATCCCCATTCTTTATCCACTGCTCATTCATGTCAGGGAGTCGACTCTCGAAACTTACTCCCTGCCAACCCGCTGAATGTCGCAACAGAACATACAACCGTCTCGCGCCACGCAACTGAAGAGTTAATCGTAAGCGTTTGGGAACGTTTCGAGAAGTTCTACGCGGAGAAGTTTAAAAAAGAGGTTTGTCCTGGTGTTGCCTCTTGACTTATTTCTAAACAATCACTTCGTTCAGGTTTCCGCTTGGGAAGCCCTGCAGCGTGAACGCTTGAAAGCGGTCGAAACCCAACTTAAAAGCAGATTCCGAGATGGCAGACGCGAGGTTCGTTGAGTTAACCTTTAATTATTCATGTTGCTATATGTACTGTACATTTATATGCATAAGTATAAGTTGCACACGTTACATGCTTGCTCTATTGTTCAATTCCTTGCCTTCAGGCCGACGTTGAATACTCCAGACAGTTAGAAAATTTGAAAGGGCAAGAAGCTGAAATGTGGAAAGATATGCAGAAATTAAGATCGGTATGTACAGTACGTTTACAAGTTGGTGAGCTCCATGATTAACATTTTAGAAACACGAACAAGAACTTCAATTACAACGCTCCGAGCTGCTCGACCAACTTCGCGAGACAGAACTCGCACGGTTCGAATTGACGCAAATCCAAGAAGCATTTGGCAGGCACGTTTATCGTTATTTTCCTTTGCATGCATCACACTTGTTCAATTCAAACATTCATTTGAACGGTTCCTTTGATGATGTAGGTATCAGGAAATGGAGAAAGCGAAATTACGAATGCGTGCTGAACAGATCCAGTTACTTGAAGTGGAACTGAAGAGAAAAGATGCCGAGTTTGAACAACGTGTGATGCAGGCTGCTGACCGCGCTGTCTCCGTCGAGAGAGAAGCGGTGGATGAACGAATGCGAATGCAGGTTGAGAAAGAGGCTAATCTTCGAGGTACGCATCTGCAGTTATGTACTGTATACTCTCTCATCAGCGGGCATGTACTGTATGTTCGTTCGACTCATTCTTTCAGATATCCTGAAAGATGCGAAAACAAAATCCGCACGTGTCGTCGAGTTGGAATCAACTCTACAACAACGCGATTATCGCATGTCCGAACTTGAAGTATGCGTATGTGTACATTTTCTATCCACACGTTTGTCTCTGTCTGTCCGTTCTAGCTTGCCTTGTCGCAGACGCAAACAGAACTGGGCAAATTCCGTCAGCGTTTCGACACTTACCAAGACCGTCTACGTGCCGTTTCCGACTACGAAGTCGTCCAAGAAGAGTGCCGTAATACTCGGGTCGAACTCGAGCGTGTGAGACAACAGCTTGTGGATGTCAGGTCTCGCTCGCTCGTCGAGAAGAACGGTATTCACGTGTGAAACTTTGTGTTTACGTTTGATAGACTACCGTATTTTCTTGATTCCCCCGGGGGATTATTTGGGAGGGGAATTATATCAAATTTCTTTTCGCAGAGGTCAGTTAATAATATATGGATTATTATCCCTGGGGGATTATTATTTTGTAAAAACTTTGCTCCAAAATGGCAAAAATTGAATCCCCCGGCGATTAATCGAGAAAATACGGTTGCCTTTTTATAGAACTTCAAAGACAGGTTGACTTTGTTCGGACTCAACTCGAGATGCGCCAACCGGAAGCACTAGCGGCTGCAGAGGGGGCCAGAAGGGATGCGGAGATAAAGTTGCGACAACAATGGGAGGTCGAATGGGCGAAGAAACTGGCTGCGGAAGAGGCCAAATATGGGGAATTGTTGAGACTGTTTGATACACAGGCGGGGATGCTCGGGGAGATTACGAGGGAGTTGGTGCAGTTTCGAAGGGTTAATTCGGAGAGAAGGTACGTGTGTGGAATTTATCTACTGTATGTATAGTGCAGGCTTGTTACAGAAAGGAACACAAGTCGGATGATTCGTCGGTCTCGCATTCGAGTCCGAGTGATGCGACGCCGAATTATGTTAGGGAGGCTAGGCAGCGGATGACTTTATTGGAGTTTGAGGCACAGGTATGTTTAGTGGATGTATGTATGTGTGGTGGATGTATTCTGCATGTACAGTCACATTTATCGTGTTGATGAGAGGGTGTTTATCGTGTGTGGAATTATGCGAGTGTTTCTGGGGTAACTTTGGCTATTTTTAAGAATTTTTTGGGGAATTTAGAATTTGACGAAACGAAACGATAATGGGTACCACTGTGGTGTTTAGTGGTTTTGAGCATTAAATGCGATTTTTAGCGAAATTTTCTTTTTGCAGGTAACCCTGTATTTTTCACGACAAATTCCATTTTACAGCTAGTTTAAAAGTTCAAATTTTTGTCCAAAAAATATTATTTTTAAAAATCGATTTTCGCCCACATTTTCCGTGGGTAGGTGCACCGAAACGCCAGTTCCACTGTGACCTCATTTCATCCATACAGTACATTCTAGCAATGCTCCGCACCTATTTGTCATGACTTCCCCGTTTTTCACCCTCACCAGCTACATACAGTACATAATGTAGAATTTCGAAGCCGCGTACAAGCTTTATCGCAGTCGACTCGGCGATTCATTTCGCGAGGCTTCTGGTCGACTCGGTCTCGGTGGTGACATTGTCGACACTTCCACCCAAGTCGCGACGAAACGTGTCGAGGAGATCATTGGTGTCGCGTTGTCAACAAGTACACCATTGAAACAATCGAACACCGCCCGCAAGAGTGTGCAATCCGCAGCAGCCAGCTCGAGCACGAGCTCGGCTTCGAGTGATGAAAAGAGAGCTAAGACTGGCGCGAGTCGGTCGGCTTTACATGCTCCGGTGCCGGTGCGACCAAAGCTAGTAGAGCAGCCACTGGAACAATCTAAAGTTCTACCGACGGTGGCTCCAATCGCTTCTCAGCCAGAGCGACAAAGTGAGAAGCAGCAATCTGAAGTGGCAGTGTTGGTTCAACGACGCGAAGAGCGCGAAGTACCGGTTCAACAGAAGGTGAATGTGCAGGCTGGAGACGATGGACGTGGAGAGATGTGACTGATTTCAAGCAGTTTTTGTACTTTTTAACATGCGTGTACGTACAGTATGTACTTGGTTTGTGACAGAATGGGACAAGTTCGCGGCCGTCGGCATCGCATGCTATCACAACGAGTGCTTCAGTCGTTGACGACCCACCTGTGGATCCGACCATGCAGAAGTATATGGAGATGATTCTTGCGCAGCGAAGGGATGCTGCATCTGCGTCGAAGTCAGAGGTATAAATGTCTATGTCTGCGTGGGGAGCATTGCGGGAACTGTCTTTCAGGTGGGGATAACCGAACAAGGGGCGGAAGGCGCTACTGCTGCTAAAGTGGGAGAGGACGAAGAAGAAAAAGTTGAAGTTGCTAGGTATTGATATATTACTTTAAAAGATGTACGTTCAATTTATTGAACTTTTTTGCACAGTCTGGACAAGTCCTCGAGTGAGTTCGAGTGGTGAACTCGTTAAACGGTTTCAACTTCGGTCTACTCGACGACTTCGTGTTGATCTGTGCTTGTACTTGTGTGCGGTGCGATCGATTTAATTGACGATTGAAAGTGCTATTTTTACTGTGCGAAGTGATTTTTGTGTGTACTGTACATAGACACTCGTGACGTTTTATATTGTATTATTTTTGGTTACATTGGTTCTTTTATCTGTGACGAATTTCAGTTGATGGACACGTTGTAACGAGTGTTTTTTCTGACAGCTGCGGGTCCGGTAGGAATGAAGCTGTCTTTCTGTACAGTTCGAGTTATAAAGACAACCCGTGCCCATTTGAACGATATTCTTGGGCAAACAATGGTTTGTGTTTTTTGAGCGTGCTGCTTCGAGCCGGATGGTGACGGTGCCATTCCGGCGAATGCGCCGCCGATTGTCAACTGTGCGTTGCTGGCTCGCGGTGCTCGCTTTGGTGGTCGGTGGTCTTCTCCTTTTTGGTGTGTTTGCTTGCTGGTTTTAATATATTATGGTATATAATCGTGTTATTCATGAAGTTGTAGTTTTGTTCTAGAACGTTCTCGGCTTGACGTTGCGCGAAGTGGGCGAGTTGTTCAACCGCTTCCGGTTGATATCGCTCGGTATTGTAGGCCACTTGGTACTGCGGTCACTGGCGATGAAGGTGTGGTACTAGGTCCTCCACGTGACGCGCTGCTAGAGGCACCCATAAAGGGGGAAGGAGGTTCGGGGCTCCCTCCCTAATGGGTTGAAAAAAAAGGAAAAATATTGTCTTTGCGGACGAAAAAAACGATTGAAATACTTTTTACAACGAAAATCCATCGAAAATGAACAGAAATTTCAAAAATTTTGCCTGTTAGTCTTTTTTCATTTCTTTTTCAAAAATTTTCTGTTGAAATGGGCATCTAGCCCTCGACAAAAGCAGCTCAGATCTGCCGTCCTTTTCGTGCTCCCATATTCTCACACAAAGTTATATCCCACCAAAAAAATTCCCCCCTCCCCTAACCGAAAGTCCTATGGGCGCCCCTGTGTATTGTACGTATGTACACGCTTACATACAGTACATACACTGATGGTATCACAGGAAGCCAATACATCGACCAGGTAAAATACAAATTTAGCTTTTAATTCGCATACATCTGCTTGACCAGGTCTTCTCAACGGCGACAATTTCCGCATCGAAGCCGTCTTCATTCTCACCCGTCACGGCGACCGATCCGCCCTCGTCAGCATCCCCCCTTCTCTCCAACCCAACCGTCACGCCTGTGCCCTATCAGACATCATTTCATCCTACGATCGTACCACTTTCACGCAATTTCATCAATGTGTAACTCCATCGAAACTCTCATATTTTCTTCGAGTTGCGCGCCCGTTTTCGAAGATGGCATCTGCACCGGATCCAGATGGCACTTGCCAGTTGGGACATTTGACACCGGTCGGGGCTTTACAACATGTGAGGTTGGGACAGTTTATGCGTCGACGCTATGCGCCGCTGTTTGATCGCCCCGCGTATCGGAATAAACTACATCGGCTGGTGAACTCGACGTATGTTTGTCATAAGTGGACTGTACATTGTGTATTGTACATTATGCTTGGAAATGTTTTAGCTCGACGCCATTTCCGCGAACATTCCAGAGTGCAATTGCGTTTCTTTATGGTCTTGTTCTCGATGGACACTCGGCTCAGGCGACTGGGGCAGGGGGTCGAAATGTATCGATCTGTCAGCAAGAACGACTGAGGTATGGTCTTCAGGTTAACTCGCGGGACTTTTAGTCACTTAACAAGAGAGCTAAGGCTTTTTACGTTAAGTAAATGGGTTTATTTAACACACGAGCACGGAGGAAGCTTTTGTTGTAGATTGTGCGATGCGAAAAAGTGTTAGCTAATAGTATATTTAAGCTAACTGTGCTATGT
>JAQGBB010001932.1:0-12090 GCA_034691745.1 Prismatolaimus dolichurus | reverse complement strand
TTCGCACTACGTGCTCCAGGCAGGATGCAATAATACTAGCTTAGTCGCTCAGCTCATCGGTCGGATAGAAAGCAATGGAATGGATAGGTTGGTCGAGACTTAGCTATAATGGAGCACGAGAAGTTGGGCAATATCAAATATATCGTTATTCAGCAGTAAGATAAAATATATGCGCACGCGGGAGGTTTACATCGGAAAAAAGTGAAAATTCAGCAAACGACTGATCAAGAACGATCCGTCAGGCAGACCTCCTTGTGGAGTTTTTCTCAAAATATTAGACTGAACCTCGAGCCGACTCAGCCTGCCCTTTTAAAGAGGTCGGCAGTCACGACTTTTTGCGATCGGGCTTTTGCTCTTCGTTAGGAGAGTAATTCTCTCCTAGTACTAGTGTTACCTATTTAATATTTTTATCGACGCGTCACGTAGCGAAGCGTCCATAATGCTTTTACGTTTTGTGCGTAATGTACTTTTAGGGTGAGTCGGGTTTTTTTTCAAAACTGACTAGCAGGGACCGATGGCGAAGTAGTCAATAGCCAGCAGCCGTTTGCTGTTTAGGAAACTGAATCAACGACTAAACAAGCTGCGGGCATAAAGCAGACGAAGGTCAGTCGTACAGCACGCTGCCAAATGTTTTCTGAGGTGGTTGATGATGTGCCTGCGTACATTGTCTACGTCGTTCTTCCTCGCTAAGCGCGACCGGCTGCGCGGTGCGATCAAAGCTGTACTAATTTTCGCCATTTTCCCCATCGCGTCGAACCGAATCGCATTGCTGCGAGCTTCGACCGCCTGCTTTCACATCGCTTGTCGAGAGCCAAAGTGTCGCAACCGACATTTTTTCGAAAACTGATTTTTTCACAGCATTATTCCGCCAATCATTTCAAGTTGAATGGTGTGACGCTTCCTGGAGGATTCGAGCGCTATCTCTAGTCATGAGCGAAAACCGATTTTTCGGTACCACGTACCCCTCCCTGTGGGCGAAACAAAACTTTTGCGTCCATATCACTTTTCCATTGTACCAGACCAATTTTTGTGTGATTTTGAGCAAAGTTTTTTTCGAGAATTTTTGACCCGGACACTATACACAGTCAAAAGTGCTTTTTCAGGTAACGCTGAATTCGCTATAAACAGTACGTGTTTTCCAGTGATACACGCTCCAGGCAGGATGCATCCTGTCTCATCCTGTGGAACATTTCCCTGGAACGTGTTCACGTAGCCAGACAACTTAGCACAGTTTGTAGAGCGATCAGAAAAACTCGATTTTTTGACACTGCACAGAGATGATTTTTTTGGCTTGCGCACTTAACGAAATGTTAGGCAGGTTGTGACAATAGCAATACATAAATGGCCTCGCGAAACGGCGAGAGCCAAAACGTGTTAAAAATAACCGGTTAGAAGTCACCTGACTTGGTCAAAAGTCACGTGACTGACGCAGACGGAAAAACTACGTGACGCAATGTTCGTCCGACACATGTACCTCCGATACGAAGCCAAAAGTATGATCCACAACTCGAGCCGGCCTTGATCGCACATGATTGCGACTTTAACCAGACGCAGCGGAACACCTCAGAGTTGCTCTGATTGAAGTAGGCATTCCAGGCGACCGGTTCGCCCGAATCGCTAACACAACCTGCAGAATATACGAAGTCAACAAAAAAGAAAGTGAAAACGGTTTTTATCCCATTGAAAAGGGGCACCTTCGCTTGACACATAGACACCGCTTGCGTCGGCCCAACACTTGTAGCGAACGTTGTCGGCTGAAAACTTTGCCGTAAGCTCGTAGCGTCGGCCACCGAAAGTGCACTTTTCAGAGGCTAGAACAGTTTTCACATGCTTACGATTGAAAAAGTTGCTTTTAGCGGTAGCCAACCGGAAAATTCGTGTATCGAATAGACGCCATCCTTGAGACGACACTGTCGTGCAATCCCATCAGCGCCGGCACTTATCCAACCTGCTGACAGTATAAATTCCTTACCATCCTCACGAAGGACGCAACCTGCAGAGAAGGTATGATTTTTATCGATTTATTTACCGATTGATTTATGGGTCTATCGATTGATTCATCAGTTTATCGATTTGTTTAACAATTTATTGATTCCTTGAGTTTTGGGTCTATCGACTGATATCAGTTTATCCACTGATTTACTGATTGATTACCTATTTCAACAGCTTCAACTTCTAGACGATCAGCGTTGATTCTGCACGTGTATCGTACATTGCCGTTTGACCACTTTTCACCTGGTTGATAGTAGCCGCTCGAATCGCTGCACAAATAGTCTGCACATGGAAAGCAGTGGCAGCCATTTATAGATGAGACTTCTTCTGGTGGTGCAAAACTCACTTTTAATTTTTGTCAGTTTCGATACCGATCCCTTTGCGTCGCAGTAGAACCATTCGTTGCCGACTTGTTTTCCATTGACGTCGCCGACGGGAATGACGATATTTCCCGGTGCAACGCAATCTGCTGAAGTCACAAATTTGACGAGTCTTTTTTCTATGGGCACTTGAATCGTTCAAAAGCGACTTGTTTACGGTTTCCGAAATGTGTAAAAACAATAATTGCGCCATGGCCACAAATATCCAGCCCATCGGGTTGCGATAGGAATGTAGTTGGAGCAATCTCCAATGAGGCACCATGGGGATCGCTCATTGGGGGAAATTTTTTGTCCCCCAACTACCATAAAAAAATTTTTTACTTCAAGAAAAATGAGAAATTTTACAAAAAGATCGGAATGACAAGCTTGCAGGCAGTCCCAAAGTAATCCAAATACAATGTTTCGTGTAAAACAACACTAGAAACGTGATCCATAATTAATAAATACGATCATTACGTTCGATCGATAGTAAAAATAGCAAATTACCTATTGTCGATCAATGTTAACAATTTTTTGAATAATGGGGCGCGTTTGGGGGCCCCACTGGGGCAGTCTTTCGCCCCCTTACTACAATCCTTAGTTGCGATCGCAAAAGCGTCGATGCTGTTTGTTTCTATAATTTGCATTTGCTTTTTTGCTGCCGTCGACTTACCAGTTGAGGAAGAAACAAAAAGGGAATTTTGAGAGATGATATTTACGACTACCACAGCTCTGAGGAGCAACAGGACACGGTATGTCATCTCGACGCGAAGTAATTGCTGAAAAACGAGGTAGATAGTTTTGTGTTAAACTGCGTTGATATCTGGGTTATTTCTCAATTTTTTTTCATGTTTGCTGAAAGCAGCTGTAGGAAACGAAACCCGCAGCTCACTCCATGGAGGAATAATTTTTTTCGTAGTTCGTATTCAAATTATTTTCGAAAATTTCTCTTTACAAAAGCTGAACAAGTACGACCCTTCAATCGTTCTCAACTACTTGCAAATGAGCGGCAGCAGCAAGCAAGCAAGATAACGAGCTCGGAGCCGATACGTTCATGTTTATCCGCTTCAAAAACACAGTAGAGCCGCCCACATATGACTATGACATCACAGCCCATAACAGGTCCCAAAAAGGCATTTGGGTAGGGTTGGCCAGAAAGGAAATGCAATTAGTGGCTTGTAGTATCGTGCGTCTACCTACTGTTCTCCTTTGGCAGTCAAGCTCTGCAAACGGGGAAGACTTGTAAGCAGTTGAAACTTGTGAAACGGTCGATGCCAGATAACGAGCAGATGTGTTCTTTAATAGTCTTTATCGACGCGAGTGGAAAACTGCGATTCATATGTCTAGCTTTTTAGCTCCAAGTTCTTGTACTGTCGTCTGACAGCACGCATCATTGCAGCGTGAACGGCACCCTGCAGCTTCCGTCGTTGAAGCGACCGCTTATAGCCGTGCGACAATCTCTCCACATCGTCTAGCAGCCTTCCCTCTCGAACTGATTCGTCGTTACTCGATGCTCCCTCTGCTTCTCTAGCTGCGGCGGGGAGCCTAAGCCAAGCTGCTTCGTCATCCGCGTGCAGAGTGGCTGTGCCCTGGTACAGAACATGAGCGGGCCAATCTGAAGCGCCCGCGCCGCTGCCCTCATGAAGCAGGTCCAAATTTGTCTCGACCAAAAGCGGGAGACGCTCATCATCTGGTACTCCATGGTCTAGCGCCGATGACGTGCTATTCACGTCGTCTTCAGCGACGCTCGTATTGCTCGTGATGACCAATCTTTGCAGAAACGGACCCGTCGGTCCTCCTTGCAACGCTGCTCGTCGTTGGTCGATCGCGAAGCTCTTTGTCTGCGACGGGTCATTGCGGTTCTCGATCGCGTACGGATCGAGACACTGGCAGAGATGCGACGTGCAGAGGGCGGGGAACATGAGTCGAACTTTGCCGCCACGCGAAGTGGACGCACAGCAATCGCCACCGTCCCATGCGCAGTAGCCGCGATTGTTCTGGAAGTCGCACCAGCCGTCGTGGAGAAATTCCTAAATGACCAGCCGTCATTTCAGGTTTCTAGCAGCTTTAGCTACCGTAATGACCTTGGCACATTTTCGAACGCAAACCAACGAGTACATGTCGGGTTCCCAAAGCTTACTCGCCGCGCATGTTATCTGAAAGGGTTTCGGCTTAGGATTTTTCGCGAAACGGCGGTACAGTCGTGCACGGATAATGGCATCGTGCATAAATGCATAACATGCATAATTGCATAACGGTTCAAAGTCCCCTGAACGGTAACCTCAGATGAAAAGTTTGCATAAATGCATATTTTCTTAACTGCATAACTTTTGGTCGGTCCCTTCGATATGCGTGTTTGACTGACTGTAACCACTGACTTGTTCAACAAGTTGAAGAACTTGGAGTCTCAGGCCCGTATCTGTCCTGACAACACTTTGCACCACCGGCTCGTAGCCCTGGTCGTTGCACTTTACCTTGCAGGACGAGCCTATATTCAGAGCCAGCTTCAGCAGATACAATCTATTGAACTGTCTTTTATACCGACAAAAAGGCGTGACGGAGGACATATAAGAGCAAACTCTTGCGGTGGTACGGGTGTTGAACATGGAATTTTGGGCAAATCGCACGGCTCCGGCAAACTCCAGTTGCCGTTCAGCTCGCACACTGAAAGACGAGTCTGAAACAAAATTTGGCGATATCGAGTCAAAAGAGAGGAAAGTGGCACCTGAATCGGTTAGGCTAACCTCTGACGCCGACGGACAGCGAAACGTACACTCGGAGCCGACGCGGACTCCCTTGGTGCAATTGTAGAGACCGTTGTAAAGTTGACCGAATGGCGCGCATTTTACCGGCACGCACGTTGGTCCCCGCCAAAGACCACCATCTCCGCAGGTTTTTCGAAAGTATTTTCTAATTTCATAGCACTCACTCGCACCATCTCCTTCATTCGGACGGCTCGACATGACCTACTTTGTCGCACTCTGCGCCTCAACGTGAAAGCCCGGATTGCAAGCAAACTTGCAGCGAGCTCCCGCTGCAAACGTGTGATTCAAGCCGTCCGCAGAGGTTGCCTGCGGTCGACAATGACGACTCAGAGGCTTCGCGTTCTTCACGCTCTCAAGTGGACATGTCAGCTGGCAATAGGCCTCGGGTAATGACCACACGCCTCGACGGCCGCAAACCATTTCGGTGGAGGTTCCTAAAGCGAGCCTTCATCAATGAAGGTCTGCGTAAACATGGAGCCATTCACTAATGACGTCACCTGCCTGGGTGGGTGGATCAAGAAATTTTGCACAGGAAGTTACGCTACGTGTAAAAGATAATCTATTTTTATGTGTTAAGGCTAGTGACGAGGGTGGGTGGATCTAAAATTATGAATTTTTAAATGACGTCATTAATAAATGACCTCACGTCGATTTAATAGATGTTACCCTTCAACTGTGCCGGACTCCTGCACTTGAACGTGCACCGATTGCCGAACTCGGTGCCGTTCGGACAGTCGAATTGTGCGCTCGGCAGCGTCGGCAGACCACAGCTGATCGGTCTGCACTCAACCTTCCGCTGTGGTCCCGTCCACTTCCCGTCAAGGCACTGAAACTTGGCCGGTGCGAGCGTTCCGTTCATCACGTATCCCTTCTCGCACGAGACGAAACAGTAGTCACCTTCCTCGCTTCCCGTGCACTTCACTTGCGATCGAGCCATCGCGAACTTCTCGCATTTACTCGGCGGACATCGACTATCGGAGACGCACGTTCTCGATTTCGGGTTGTAGAGTTGGTCCATCCTCGCGCATTGCGCAACGACGATGGGGTCAAAGACGGACGACGAACGGAGTCGAACACCGGCGATCGCAAGATTGTGCGAGTTGAAGCGAAGTACGACGGCCTGTGTGAGGAAGAACGGAGTCGAGAGATCGTGTTCGATCCGATACTCGACGGGATTCGCTCTGCATGAGAGCAACGTCGTCTCGGTGTTCGAGACGGGGTGGGAAGTATTTTCGACGCTGAGAAGCTCGATTCGCACGAGCTTCGCTTCCTTGCTGAACTCACTCAACCCGTCGGCGGCAACGTGAACGATTACGCTTGTGGCGACGACGGGCTTTTCGAAGAAGACCTGCAACGACCAAGCTGTGTAGAGTGCTCAGCAGAGAGCCCAGCTTCACCTTGAGCCAGAGGTTCTGCGCAGTCAGACTGGAGCAGGGAAGCCAGGCCGATTTCGGATCGGCGTTCGACCACGACGTGCACGGACCGTGACTCGCAGGACCGATTACTCCAGAAACTGGACAGTGCGAGTCGGCTGTTGTTGCCATGCTAGCCCACTGATCTAAAGGAAAGAGCAGTGAGTCTCAACCCGCTTGATTCGTGATTTCGCTGCACTGACTCTTACCGACGAAACCGTCAGGCGTGTAGTAGCCACAGTCTTCGACGCTGCCCTTCTGCAACTCGAATTCGTCGCAAATACCATCGCCGGCAAACACGTAGCATAAGCTGCGTTCCCCTACAACAACCTGCCTACGCTGAGGCGGACGTCGAGTTGAAGCGACGATCAAACGGAATCGAATAGAATCAAATCGGTTCCGATTCGTTTCAATTCCAACTTTCGTTAGCCATTTTGGAAGGGCTTAGATTCGATTCGATCGGGTCATCCACATATGACGTCACCTGCCGAGTGGGAGGGCGGTCGAAAAATTTTCGATGAAAGGTGACGCTACGTGTAAAAGATTGCCTTGTTTATGTGTTAAGCCAGGTGACGGAGGGGGAGGAAGGTCAAAAATTTCGAATTTTTAGATGACATATGGATGAGCCCATTCGGAAAATTTGTTGTCTTGACCGTCACTACCTAGCTGAAAATGCACCTTTGCAGAAAAAGCCATTTTCGATCTGACATGTTGCCGAGCAGCCGTCGCCATTCTGTGCGTTTCCGTCATCACACTCCTCGAGGCTCCTAGAATCGATGCAACGATTGAATGGATTTCCAAGCAACCTTTCAGTCGAGAAGCACCTGTCGATCTTCGCATCCCCACAAAACGAGTGGTTGAGCTGGTAAACTAACGGCGGTGAAAGTTCGCCTTCTAGCCCCGAAGCGACAGCCTGAACTCGATAGGTATAGGTTTGATTCCACGCGAGGGTTCTGCACAAACGAGCTGGGCTGAAGAAAGTCGACGAGTGGACTGAGTTCTTTCGTACTTGTCGGTAAAGGAAGTCTCGCTTGTCTCGATGTACTCTATCTGATCGTCGAACAGCGGAGAACGTCTTACTCGATAGCTAACACTCTCGCATCGCGTGCATAAGCTATGATTCGCAATGGAGACCACTTGAAGTGCGTCGACGCTAACGAACGGTGTCATCGTATGGATCTCAACCTAGAAGCACGGATCTTCAAGAAAGATAAGGGTCGTAATGGCGATTTACCATCCTGAGTTGACGTCTGTCGTCGATGTTGGACAACGTGAATGGCATATCGCAATAGGCGGTAATGTGGTCGATTATCTTCGACGTGCCATCGGTGAAATGCAGCTTCATCAGCTTCACGCCGTTCGCCGCGTTCCAGGCGATCCACACTCGAATCGACTCAGCAACGACGGGAATGTCGAGATAAAGTTCGAGCAGACAATTGCCCGGGTTACCGCACGCCGTAGTGTCTGGCAGCCAGGCTTTTGTCGAAGCTTCGCATGGATCAGCATCAGGTGGACCTGCAAGCTCATTCATTTTTCATTTCTAACAAAGAGGATGGCCGTGCCGATTTACCCGTCGCCTGAAACGGCGCCCAGTAGCCGGACATCTTGAACGGACCAGGTGAAGAGGCTCTTGAAGCATACTGCAGAATGCGTCCATCGGGATAGCACTCTGTCTGCGCGTTCGGCAGATTCGCTACTGGCTTGCATTTCCTTATGCCAATCGGCTGAGGCCACGTCTAGGCATGCACGACCCCATGGTCAAGTTCGCATTGTGGTTGTAGGAAGCTATGCCTCATACCAACGTCACAGCTTGTTGCACAGAAAGGCTTGCGGCGACCACTTTTGGCGCCAGCGGAATCTCGTAGCTCTTTTGGTCTGTCATCCACGGCTTATACGCCAAGTCCAGGTAGCAGTGCATGCGCGCTGTTTGATGGGGCGTGAAGTGGTCGGTACAGCTTTCCTCTATCAAAATGCGTTAATCTGATGTGAGTCACACGCCATAGCTATTAAAAACTTTTCTCACCAGCGTAGCTCATGTAATTATTGAACGGCGTGTTCTTGTAGTCGGCGCCCTCGTTGCAACCGCCAGTCGACGTTGCTTGCTGAAAAAGATTGTAGCGATGTCTGGTGAGCGCAAAGATCGACTGTGGATCTCTGCACTCGGTGTTCTTCGGCGTGGGATTCGTGTCGCCAGCGAGGTCACCTAGAGCACCGGTGAATATGGATGGAGTAGTAATAAACGTGAAGTTCATATGCTTGTCCTGTTTCTTTCTCATTACCAGTAGATAGTGAAGCTTTGGTTTCGCGGCACGGATCGTCACAGCTGACTTCCGATACCCCATGGTGAACGTGCCATAGACCAAGAGCGTGCCCTAACAAAATGTTGCTTTTTGATACGCTAATACTTGGCCGAATGGGTTTATCCACACACCTATCTCGTGAACGAGGTTGTCCTTATGAGTTTCCGTTCCAAAGCGTACAGGCTGCAAAACGATTCCTCCTAAATTCATCAGCAACCTCCGACGAAGTGAAGACGCGAAAGGAACGATTGTGTCACTGACCGTGCACCGAGTAGACTTCGTTTTCCCACGGAAACGTCGACAGGCCAATTAGCTCATCACTACTCCAATCAGCTAGCGTTACAGTTAGTGCGTCTTCGTTGCTAATGTTCAGCGTTGACTTGAACTCGTCAATTGCAATGTAAGCTCTGCATGGAAGTTATTTGCGTTTATCGCCCATATCTACTATTTGCTGCTTTGGGCTCATCCATATATAACGTCGCCTAAAAATTCGAAATTTTTGACCCCCCCCCCTCCGTCATCTGGCTCAACAAATAAACATAGGCTATCTTTTACACGTAGCGTCATCTTCCATGTAGAATTTTTCGACCCCCCTCCCCCCTCGGTAGGTGACGTCATATGTGGATAAACCCTTTGCACAAGTTCCACACCGCAAAGGTGACGACGGATCAATGCAAGTTTTCACGCTTTCCGAGACGCTTCCATTGCAACAGTCGCCGGAATCCCACTGGAATTCAGCTCTGTTGCACGCCTGTTGACAAACGTTGTCGCCAAGAAACGCTGCGTCACATTCGGGGAACGTCTCGTCGCAGTCACCACCATCGTTGCCGGCAATTGGGTGTCTAGGCAAGGGTGCTACAGTTATCGATACTGAATGAAAATCCCACATTGTGTGCCCACTCATAGGTTGCAATGCATTCTATTTATGACCACTCATCCTACTTGCATTCGAGGTTGCACTCTCCGTTTCCGATCTTCGACGAATCGCAACCGAACATTATCGTCTTCTGTCGAAGGAACGAACTTCGCACGGAAACGACCTCACGACTCCAGCTAATGTTGTAAGGTCGAAAAACGTGCCGGAGATGTTCATCTTGGCGTGCTATCTGCTCGTCTGTGATGCTTGGGTTCGTGCCGTCGTCGTTCAAGATAATCAAAATCTATGTCAAGTTTGTCGCTTTGAACACGTTTGTCGAATAGTGTTTACCGTAATCCACACCTTATAACGCATCGTCTTTGGCTTTCGAAGTTGCCAGTTGGAGACGTAACTTAAAATTACGTTCGGGTCATCGCAGATCGTCTGACCGCATTGTGGTACGCTCAGTTGAAACGGGACCTCAAAGTTTTCGGCAATCGTTGAGCGAACTAGCTGCGGTTGCGACGATTCTAAAGAAGCCCTCTCTCTTTCTCAGCGTTGAAACAGTGTAAATCGTCAGACTAAATTCTACCGCAATCCGACAAGCTGACCTATGCTTATCCATTGTTGCAGGCCGCTGTCAAACGCATCGCTTAGAAGAAGATTCTTTCTCAGATCCTCTTCGAAGTTTGCCGCGGTTATTTTGAGCGTGCTCGCGATTTCACTATGTGGTAGCGCCCGATTCCAAAGCTGAAATTCGTCGATTGTTCCACGAAAACGATGCGACTTCTTGCGATCAGAGTAAGCACCCGCCATGAACATGTGCTTACAGGCGCTGCGAATTTCCGAGAACAGTGGTCCTGCCTGGAAAAATTCTCCTTTGAAGTAAACGACAAGCTCTTCTCAGAGAAGACACACCTGCGAGCTCGATAAGGCAACTCTCGCACCGCCAACATATAGGCGAATTTCTTCGCCATCGAACGACGCAGCAAGGTGAACCCACGTCTGTGCCTGGTAGGGCGAGTGCGCCCAGAGTGTGGTCTTTTCGTGTGCCATCTCGGTTTTTAAGGAAAAGTAAAATCTAGCCGCCCTTTCGCCGTTACTCTCTCGTGTGCCTATGCCCAGCTGCCAAACCGTTGAGTCCGCAAGCTCTTCGGAACACGTGTCGGAAACTTCTACAGAAAGAAAAGCAGGGATTTCCTTTGAAGCTAAATTGTCTTCTAGCAATTACACACCTAGAATAACAGCTGAATCGGCCTGGCCCCCCTCGGGTCTGACCCAAAGGGCAATCGTGAACGCTTCACGTGGAACTGTGACCGTTGACCTCGTGTCGGCACCGACTTCGTATGAGCTTCGACGCGCCTCGAGGTTATCGCTGTCCTGAAGCTTGAGCAGCTGATTTCCGTCGTTGAAGTGCAGAGCAAAATCAAGTTCACTCGAACGACGCTGGTCATCGGCTTTCACGGATCGCGTAGAGCGGACACGAGCGGTGACGTCGTGATAGCCGTCTGTACGACGCAGCTTCTTGCTTTTCGCGCATGGCAACTTGTGATCTTCAAAGCTCTTCGCCGCTTCGCATGTGGCGATAACAAGTAGACAAACCGAGATGCTGATGAGGTGCATGTTCGAGACAAAAATTCGGCGCGCAACTTGTGACAATTTGCGATAGCTGCTACACTGAATCGAGCGCCGACTACTGAGGGAATAGCGGAAATATTCGGGCGCTTGTCAAATTTTTGCAGATCAAATTGCGCGGCCTCTTTGAACTCTGATTTGCTCTCGTGAACGCCGACGTGGCAGACATCGAAGATCTCGTCCTTTGCACCTCGAACAGAAGGTGGGGCAAACAACAAAAACAGCAAAGCCTCAGTGGAAGGCTAACATAGCTAACACGTATAATTCGAATTTTAAGACAAAAATGCGAGATGTTTGCTTTCGCCCGGCGGTTTTTTATGCGGTTCTCAGCTTACGCGGAAGTGGAACGACGTGACATCGTTCGACTGGACCACGGTTCAGTCTCCGACTTCGGTGAATTTGTGCATCTTCTGGAGCACGCAGGGCGTAAGGAAAGATAGCTACCTGGCCGCGTATCAGTCCGTTCGTTCCTTCGTTAGTCACAGCCCCAACTTCAGTTTTCTTCAACCGAACCTCAAAATTCTTTTTTTTTCCACCGAGATTTCTCTTAGTCCGTAGATTTGCTTTCTGCTAATCCTTTCACTATGAGAAGCTGCTAGCGGCCTGTACAGTAGGGGAGTGGACTTTCACGCGACAAAAACGTTTATACTGCACGCCAGTGCCGGCGGTTGCTCGTGACGTTCTTGCAGTGCGTTGCACACATGAATTCTCGATCTTCACGCTGTTTTACCTGCAAATGATTTTAAAAATATTACCGCTTTCTTTTTGGGA